>DVXP01004053.1:0-10705 GCA_018235645.1 Junonia grisea
AGCTGGTCACCCTTTTTTGTATAAGTGACAGTTGCACGTGTCATTTTACTGACTCGAATTAAAAATCTTGGTATACATATTCCTATTCAGAAACACTTCGAACCAGTAGAAAAATGAATACTACGAAAAATACGAAAAAAAGTTTTTCGACCAAATTAAATAGCTTAATAAATGCAAACAGCCTGTAAATCATCTTTATAGTAATTAATAGTTATAGTAGACAAAATTCACTCACAAAAAAGAGCGAATGTGAGCTTTCGTTGTTAGAAAATATACGTCATGTGAAGTCTGTGCTAAAACTTAAAAACTGTCTAGAGACTAAACAACTAATCCAATTTAGATGATATTTTGTGCGTGGCCTTGAAATCGTATTTCGTTTAAGCCGTTTCAATTAAAGCACACAACATGTATTGACCCTTTATAAAGAGATTTACTATGATATAGTGACTTATCACGATATTACTGGAAACATCTTAATTCAAACTAGCAACGCTATAGTTTTTTGAGCGAATCAATAGAAAAAAACTACTTTAAACAATTTATCTCGCTATGTTATGTGAATTCACAATTCACACAAATTAATATTAATAAAAATGTTTATTAATCCGGAAACATTATTTCAGCGAAAACAAAGAAACCCAACAATACAACACCAAAACCGGCACTAAAACGACAGTCTTCCAGAAAACAAGAGGAGAAAGAGAAAGAAAAAGAAAAGGAAAAAGAGAAAGAAAAAGAACAAACCCCAGAAGAAACAAACGACAAACCGGACGAAACTCTTGACAACAACACAGACACCGACACAAATAAAGACACAACAGAACAAAATAGCAAAGAAGATGACAAGGAAAAAGAGAATAGCACAGAAAGTGACAAAGAAAAGAAAGAAAATAGCACAGAAGATGGCAAAGAACAGAAAGAAAATGACAAAGAAGTGAAAAGCACAGAGGCAGAAGAAATAGAAAAAGACAGTGAAAAGAGTATAGAACAGAGTGAAGACGATAAGAAGGATAAGGAGGAGGACAAAGAGGAGAAGACAGAGAATAAGAAAGAAGATAAGAGTGATAAAGAAGAGAAGGAGAAGGAGAAAGAGAAAGTTGAAGATGAGCCCAGAGCGAAGCGAACGAGAGAGGTAATAATTTAGTCAATCTCGTAATGTATTAGTAAATCATTTATTATTTCTTATACATATATACGTAAGAAGATAATAAAATTTATTTATAACTATCAGATCGCGCCGGCTTCGCTCGAGTATTAATAACTATATGTAATATAGCCCATGTTCACTGGAGATAGCTTTCCAACAGCGAAAGAAATTTCAAATTGGTTAAGTAGTTTCGGAGCCTATTCATTTCAAACAATCAAATCTTTCCTTTTTATTACATTTGTATAGATTATCCGGCTTTACCAAGACTAAATGGCCACTTTTTAATCTGAAAATATAGCTTATGTTAATCAGGGATAAGTATTATTTAAATGAATTTTTCAAATCAGTCCAGTAGTTGTTTTACTATTCTTTATTTACGTACACTTATTCATTATTTACATACAAATATTTTCTCGTTGAAATAGTAATATCTTCTATATTAAAGATATAAAAATGAAACTGAGTAAATCTTTTAATCAGTGCTTTAATACTCAAATTACTTTAACTAAAATTTTAATTAAATGTTTTTTATTATGAAAATGGATGTCTAAGTGTTTACTTCTAAATGTATTTCTACACTTTTTGGACAAACTTAGCTAACGACAACAAAATATAATTAGTATAGTATAAATTTGCTAATGAATATAAATATTTTTTATTTTCAGAGCAAGAAGACTGACCCGCCTCCGAGATCACCGACGAAGAGAAAGTCGAAATTTTAACGAAAAACCAACAAAATAACTGGACCCAAGTGTTGAAAATCAGTTGATACTGTTGAAATATATGAAAACTTGTAAATTTCTCGTTAGCAGAGACTATAGAGTATAGTTACGGTGGATATATTAGATTTTAACGATAGTTTTTAATTATTAATAAAGATTTTTTTTATTATGACTCCATTCTGATGGAAATATACTATATATTTTCCTTTTTTTATTTATTCCACGACTGTTTATATTTACTGTGCTATGTATGAGCGACCAACCTGGACTTTATCTATTGTCACTTCATTGTTGTATTATGTGATATCATGAATAAGTCTTCGACGAATTGAGACCCTCTTACATTTTTGAAGTGGGTTGAAAATTAGAATCGTGAACATAATATTATTTTCACTAATCGTTACGAATGTGTAATTTTTGTTCAAGTAAACGTCATGAAGTAATTTTCATTGAGTCTCATGTGATTGCGATCGTGTTACTGAAGTCAATAGTTTTTGCTAAAGGTAATTTTAGTCTTACTGTCGTTTTTTTCTATTGAAAACATTGATATATAACAGAGATAGAAAAGGGCGGTAAAGTAACAGGTTATAAATGTCCCACGGTTGGGCCTTCCTCTCCTATTAAGGAGAAGGTTTAAAGAAAATATACCCTTGAAGGAAAACTGCTTTACACGAATTTAAATCGCGTATATTAATTATTTTTATCATCCTAACGTTTCGAGCACTCTGGTAGAGTCTACCCGTGACCACGAACGCTGTAAAGTGCTCGAAACGTCGGGATGATAAAAATAATATACGCGATTTAAATACGTTTAAAGCAGTTTTATTTCAATGAGTAATAATCGCGAAAATATCTCCTATTAAAGAAGAAAAGAACAGTTATATCGAAAATGGTAAAAAACTACTCTGGTAGTAGATATAGGCAAGAAGCAATGTAGGAAATATGTTTTTCAATTGTTAATATTCTTGAGGCCAAATTGATACATGTAGTGGATAAACGCACTGATCAGTATGACTACAAAGTTACATACATTGTCTACGCACTTTAATATGTAAGTATATAAAAATATAAAATATAGTAATCCATATGATTTGTTATTTGTACGTCTTGTTTGAATCGTAAGATATTTCTGTTTGAAAATTTAAGATATTTTTACAATTTATTTAAAAAAAAAAAACAAAGAACTTCTCTTTACATACAATTGACTTGATTTGTTTTAAAAATGGCAAATTAGTTTATTTTTATGGTCATCCCGTACTTGACCAATACAATGTAATAAAATAACTATTAAAAACAGTTTTCGCAAAGAAGTTGGATCTAAAGGCGGAGATAAAGAAAAACACTAATATTCATAGTAATGTTAATTTTCTAACAGTAATTTCTTACGATTAACGACAGGACTTAAGCTTATATAGATATACATTCTCACTTGCTAGCTAAAAATGACTATATAATGTAATAAAAACTAAATAACTCTCATTGACTCTACATAATCGTTTACACCTGTACAATTATGTTATTATGCAAAAATTAATTACACTATTTATCAATATAAGTGCCTTTTATTACATAATTAGCGATTTTTTAATATAAAATACGAATAAGTTAGTCGAAAAGTTCTTTGGAATATTTTGTACTACCCGACTGCGATAGAAAGAGTAATGTTTTCGAGTGCATGTATATTTCTTTGGTTAATTCTTACTAGAAAAATATGAATTGTAACGTAACAAAAAAGTAACTTGTTACGTTATGTTGATGTGAGTCAGTCGATTGCCTTTATATGCTTTGTTTTTCTAGGGTAACGATGCCTGACACACAAAACTTTTCTATGTAAACAGTATGGCACGAGAAATATGTGACGGTATTATAGTATTATTGTATAATAAATACAATATTTTGCCTCCGTAATGTGACGGCTTCCAAATCAAGAAAACGAAGTCATTGAAAAGGCCGATTTATGAAACTGAATGATCTGAACTATTACGCTGCGCAGAACAAATAATCAGGTATCTATCAACCAGAGTCGAGATTATATCAACGACATGCACGAATTCTAATTCGACCCGTTGGTTGAATTTACCTATAGTAAGATTTGAATATGTTTATATTTATGCAGTCGGGTTTTGTTATATGTAACATTTACTTTAGATTAAGTAAAATAACAATTAATTTTTGCATAATTGTAAGTATTCAATGAATCAATTTGACACAAAAACGCAAGTGTAAGCTCGGCTTTATAAAACAGTTTTATATTCGTTAAATTGTGTTTAGTTACTAAAAGTACATTGTTTTAACTAAGTTTACATCGTGGACTGTATTTTAATACGAGATGTACATATTTAAAGTTAAATAAACTTTTTTCTAAATCAGTCGTGAAGTTTTTTATTTATTACCTTTTTTGAGAAAATCGAATAATTATTTTTTAAATGAGAAAGACGCAGGATTTGATAAACCGTGTAGCTAATATAATAAAACAAACAAGTTTTATGGAAAATATATTAATAATAAAAACTACAAAAATAATAAATGTATTATTAAGAAAGCTTTAATATCTTCTGCGCGAGATCCGCCTTCTTCTATTTTCAGCTGGATACATGTAAAGTATTTTGTTTTCACACTCATTAGCTTCTTGACGAACTGTAAACATGAATAATAATTAATATTTCAAATACAATTTCTTTAATAAATAGATATTAATAAGGAAATAGGAATTTAAATATGGACAACTTTTTCTCTTACAATTTTGTTTTAAAACGTTTAATCAACATTTTT
Organism: Junonia grisea; assembly: GCA_018235645.1. Classification (NCBI taxonomy): domain Eukaryota; kingdom Metazoa; phylum Arthropoda; class Insecta; order Lepidoptera; family Nymphalidae; genus Junonia; species Junonia grisea. Next base: position 4,642 of record DVXP01004053.1, read on the forward strand.
TAAAAATATTTTATCTTATTTTTTACTGGTTTAATTGTACCTACCCACTGAATGTGCTATTACCACCAACGGTCGCGGGTTGAATTCCCGTTCGGGGCAGATGTTTATATTTGTAGAAATACGTATTTATTACTAGGTCTGGGTGTTTGTCCTGTGGGTCTACAAGAGCACGTAAAGTTGTCGGTCCCGGTTGTTATCATAATCACCTGATAACGATCGTTACTCATAGTAGGTAAATATTCTAGTCTAAATAGTTACTGGCTTGCCTTCTGGGTTGCGGAGACGGCAATCGCTCTGCTTAAAAATCAGTAACCTGTCAATATCTAGGCTACGTATGGACAAAGATAAAGCAGGTCATTAAATCTGAGAAAATGCTATGAAGATTACTCAATTTTTTAAAAAAATTACAAAAAGTAACTTACAAGCCTCCATTTCTGGATTTTCCGGGCAATTCCTTATATCGAATCCCACGTTTTCTTCTATACTCATAGATATTGCTGTATCTACAGCTTTATTTTCAAAACAATGTGTTGGCAGAGGCATATTGTTTTCATTGAATAAGTTTAGAAAATCCTCTCCTTCAGGTATATTGTGTTCATCATTACTTTCTGAATTATTTGGATATAGCATATCGAAATAGTCATTAATTACAAAATCTTGTAAGTTTTCAAGATTTTCGATATTATTATTAAAATTTGTGATATCCTTTATGGCTTCTTCTTCGTCAATAAATTCGAAATCTGATGAATGGTATCCACTATAGTCTGAATCAATATTGGGATCAAATTTTTCTATATCTTTTATATCTTCATCAGAGCTTATAGATATCGTATCGATATGAACATTTTGAATAGGTCTGTTTAAATCTTCATCATCAGAATCTAATATTATTATAGATGGTTGGTCATTTTTAGATTTTTTCCTATGAAAGCTTTTAGAGTTAGAGGAACTTTGTTGCAATTTGGTGTTTTTTGTAAACGGCATTTCATTTTTAGTAACTTCTTCGTCGTTTTTATTGAATTTGATATAATGTTTATTGGCTTGAATATTAGAATGGGCGGCATAATTACTAGGAATTTCATTATTTGTATTCAATTCAGATATTTCGTCTCTATTTCCATCATTAATAATATTCATAATTTCTTTCAAACCATTGTCGTTAAAATTAATTTCAGTCGTGTTTTTGCTAGGTTTTCTGTAATAACGCAACTTGTTGATATCTTTTCTAACTTTAGGTGCAGTTATAGATAAGTTTTCTTGAATTAATGAATTTACTTGTATATCATTAATGCTAAGAGCAGCATCTTTTAATTCATACTCAGTGGAATTTTCAATACAAATGTTTTTACTTGAAATGGGATTGTTATGCAGGTTAATATCATTCATATAAAAGTTATCAAAATCTATTGTATCAATGGCACGATTTCCTTGACTATTTACTTCACTCAAGAAATTTATATTTGTATTATTAATGTTAGATGAAGTGGGATGGTCAACTTTTAATTCACTTTTAATATCATTGTCGATAGCAATGTCTTCGATTATATTGGAATTGTCATGGTTCATATCATTCGTATATAAATTATAAGTATCTATTTTATCTTGGATTGCACAGTCTTCAATGCTTACTTCTACATTTACATTAAAACAATATTCATTAATTTCCTTGCGTTCATCCTTATTTTCAAAAGTTTTTTCCTCTATATCATTTATGTTATCAGATTTTTCAATATCATCTATAAATAAATCTAGTTCATCTAAGTTCAATAAAGGTTCATGAATAGCTGAATTATCTGTATCATTTATTTTATGATAATTATCGAGAATTATATCAAATTCTTCTAAACTTGATATTGCAGTTTCTGTTCTTGAATTTTCGTGGGTATCGAAAGGTGATTTTGTGTTATTTTCTCTTATTTCACTACCATTATGAAGTTTTGTATTTTCTTCAACATTTTGAAAATGGAAATTAAATTCGTTATAATGAGAGACTTCGCAATTAATGGTGTTTAATTCTTGTGCAGAAGTTTTAATATCTTCATAATCTGTACTACTATTATTTGTGTTATTTTGTTGATCCTTACAATTATTACTTGAATCCATCTGAAATCAATTAATTATTTTTTTTCCTTTTTAACACATTAGTTGTGTGATAGTTAATTAATCAGTTATATGAAATGTGTAATTATTAAGTATATTTATACAAGCTTAATAATATACTATAGTATTCATTCTTACAATCTTATTTTGTATATTTTTAAATATTATTACTATAGTATAAATATCTAAGTCTTTCTAAGCACAATGGTTATTTTTATAGGGAATTAATTTATACAACAATGTTTATGTATGCATTTTGCAAGTGAAAAGAAATTAAATAATACTTACATTGCAATGAGAAAGTTGCTTTCCAAAATTCCAATGTTTACAACACTTTTTAATTTGTTTTTACACTTTAAAAACAAATAGCATACCAATATTTTAGTTTCAAGATCTACAATCCATTGTAAATAAAATTAATTAAATTAAAACAATTATCAGTTCAGTTCCTAATTAAATGCATTAAATCAACAATAAAAAATGTACTATTAAAAATAATTTAGGAGGGAAAATGATAGTGTCAAATTAGTATTTTTTTTTAATTATAAAAATAGCAAAGGTATAAAATCATTCAGCCATGTTTTGATTTAATAAAACAAAATTTTAACTTTGACACATTTATTTAATAATAATTATACATAATATAAATGTTAAAATGCAAAATGTACAACTGGAACAGGCACTACTTTGGCAGTGCAATTATTTATTACTTAAAAATTCGTTTGCGACATAAAAAAAGTGTTTATTTTTAAGCGGCATTACAGCATTGTTTGGGCAAAGAGCAAAAAAAAAAATCAAGATTCTTCCGTGTTCTTATACAATAATTTTAACCTATAAAATAAATATACATTAATGGAAATACATTTCGTCACTTTTTGCCTGATTTCTTAATACCACCACTCACAAGAGGACCTTTCTGTGAAGCCTTTGCTTTTGCTTCCTGTAAACAAAAAAAAAAAAAATCTCCATTACAAAAATGAAATATCTTTTAAAAAAAAAATTGAATTTATTCATTTTTGGAATTTTTCCTGGACAATCCTAAAAAGTGAAGGAGATTTTTCCAAAAAGATATTTAGCAGACTTTGCTTTGCTTGTTCTCTATGCGTCAAAAACTAAATTACAGAAAAAAATTGGTTTTATTTAGAATATCTATCCAACTATCCATGAAAAACAAACAGGAAAGATATTGTGGAAAAACTCTTTTGAAGATAAATAACAGTATTTTTCTTATATTACAAAAATTCAAGATGAAATAAATTTTAAGCAACCAAAATACTTACAGACTAACACTAGTTTAAAAGTATTTTTATTTAAGTTACTTACTTCTAAAGCTTTTTGTTGCTCCTTGAGCTTCTGTTTTAGGGCTAGGTCGTCATCGTCAAGGTCTCTCGTAGCCTTCTTTGGGGCCTTAAGTGGCTTCTTCTTGCCTCCTTCGCGACCAGACATCTGTTATTATATGATATTATGTTAATTTATTGGAAATTGTTTAATATTGATTTTTTATGTAATAAAGATTCTGTGTGGTAATATTTTTTAAACTAATCCATTTATTTACTGTTACAAACTACTATTGGTATTTAAATTGAGAGTAGGTGTAAATTATCTTAATTTCTTCTACTTTAATGTTACATTTTTACTAAAAAAAATAGCATGTCTGGGCCAGATTTTATGTATAGATCTTCTCACAAGAATTTATCAATAAAATAAAAATGTGCTAGCCCAATAGTTATATGACATGTTATTAATGTAGTATGTATACCTTGTTTTTTTTATTTATGTAATACAACGCAATTTGCCTTTTTATCTAAGTTAATAAAACAATTGCTTTCATTTGTGAATTTTAAATTCAGAATACCATAACAGATGTTTTTTTTTAACTTTATAAAAGTTTTACACTATAGAGCAAAGGTAACATTGAATAGGGTTCAGTATAAAATTGTTCGATATATTTTGATAATATTCGAAATAAATGATCAAAATAATATCATATTAATATCGCATTCGGCTTTAAACGACGTAAATGTCTCACAATGCGTCGGTCTGAACGAATGCTTAAGTTTTTTTTTGAGATAACCTATATTTTACTTGTACGTAAAACAGACTAAAATTCGTTGATTGAATACGTAGATAGTAAATAAGATCATTGATTATGGTATTTAAAGTAGTAATAACTTACTGTTTGTAGTTAAAACGGAATTAATTTAATAGACACCGAAAAAGTAGCACACTTAGATATGACGTCTTTGTATTTTTTTAAATTTTGATTTTTGACAGTGGCATTATCTCTAACAAATTGTCTATGTTCTATGAGATTTATTGTCTATTACATAGACAATTTTGCCCAGATAGATAGAGCTGATTTGGGATACTTCACACAATTTGGAATCCTTCGATATCTGGAATAGTATCTATTATTTAAACTGTTAAGTAACCTTGTCAGTTTAAGATTTTAGTATAATATTGTCAATATTTTTTAGAAATAAAAATTTGACATGGAAGATTAAATATCTAACAGTAGAAGAGGAAAGTCAGCATATTTGAAATACTGCAGGTAATTTGGAAACCATCGGTATCTGAATTTCTGGAAAAGCCATCAGCGTTTTTTGCTATAAGCATATAAAAATAAAAACGGACTATCCAACATGATATTCCGGCTGTCAGAACCAAGAAAATGAGTGCTTTTTTTCAAAAACTTTTTAGGTAAGAATGTATTCAGTGAAAATAATTTACTGTAATATTAAAATATTTACTGTATTTATTTAAACTGTTAAGTAACCTTCTCACATTCTGATGTTACTATGATTTGTGAATATTTCTACAAATTAAAATGTTACATGAAAGTTTAAATAACTATGGTAAGTTGCTAATGTGAATTGTGAAATACCGACAGTGAACGTTATTTGGAATACTATGCACAGTCGAATTTTATATCTACACATTTTTCAAGTAGAGAACCCATATAACCATGTTCGTCTGTCATTTTGGCTAGAATATGAAAGAAAATTGTTACGGCTAACTACAAGTTGATTAAAGCAAAAAAGAAAATTGGGAACAAACTCCAATAAAGAATTGCAAAATAAGTTTGTAAGATAGTTTTTTCTGTAATAAAAAATATAATAAGAATTAAAGGAGTGCGATAAGAAGCGAAAAATACTATATACAAAATTATTTGCATCTCAAGTCAAATTTCCTTTTTGAAGTTTGTCAATTTTAAAGGGATTTTATTAAGATTCTGATATCTGTTACATTTAATGGTTTACATTGTTAAAGCTGATTAAATTTCCTATAATTTAACGTATTTTCTAGACCAGAAATGGTCACCAGAAAATTTTTAGTTTTAATTCGATTTATATTCCATCTATCTATCTATGAAATCTTTCACTCATTGGGTGATATGTTTCTTAATCATTTGATCAAAAGAATCAATTTAAAATTAAATATCAAACATGTAACTTCATGTAACATTTTAGTTTATGTTTCTAAGTTAGCAATATCTTGTTTCTAAGTAAGGACCATAATAATAATACTATTTTAATTTTCAACAATTTTTTGTATCAAAAGAAATTCCAAAATAATATTCTCTCCGCTCGTTAACACAGGCCTGCAAATTAAAAAAAAAATCCCCTTTTGGATTTGAAAATATTCACTTTGCCCACAGCTTCCAAGCTATCAGGAACGAAGACCAAATGCGAATTAGATAAATTAATTTTACTACTCATGGAAAATCCTATTTTTTAAAAAAATCTATAATTTTCACCATTATATGCTTTCTTATATCTATTATAATACACTTAATTTAAATAACACATGAGATAAGAAGTGTTGTTTTTCCGTTTAAATACTTTTCGAAATTCACGAACATTATCTGGGACCGTTTACCTTGAATGACGATTTTTAGGGTTCCGTAGTCAAAACGGAACCCTTATAGTTTCGCCATGTCCGTCTGTCTGTCTGTCTGTCTGTC
>DVXP01004054.1:0-10705 GCA_018235645.1 Junonia grisea
TATTAGTCATATTTCTATAGAGTGTACTAAAACCCAGCCCAGGCTCCATACATTTCTGAAACATCTCCTTTATCAAATAACCACATACAGCCCTGTAGGATGAATACAAATCTAACTACATCTTTGTACATCAATATCGGACAAGCAAACAATTGTTTTTTCGATGTCGATTATCGTAATAAAACGCTTTTTTTTTCGGAAAGAACTGCTTATTTTTCGGGCTTTATATCTGGGCTTCTTACATTACCTGTGCAAAATTTTATAGCAATCGTTTTAGTACTTCCGGCGTGAAAAATAGTAATAAGTAAGCATATACGAAAAGGCTTACCCTCCTCGGTTCAGTCAGGTATAAATAACATGACAGGACGTCTTGTTTTGAAAGTAATTGTTTTTCAGTTTTTCAGTACCTTGTCTCTTTTTCCCCGATGGTATCTTCGGGTTGCAAAAAATGCCGGTTTTTGAAGGAAATTAATAAGGTTTTTATTACAACAGCATGAAAATTCGCAATGGCAAATTTATTTTTGTGTATGGGTCCCGTTTTATGTGTGACAAAAAATGGTCACGTTCGGTATAAATATAAGAGGTCACGTGGTGTCCATACATCAAGTATAGGCGACCTCGCACGAGCCTTGTGCACTGCCACACATTTTATACAGGTAATAATTGCACGACAAAAATGATTTATACAATAGGTACCTCGTTAATAACATCAGTTATATATTAAAATAAGGGCCCTGAACACTGGCATCCGAGATACTTGCGAGTATATAGGGTTAAAAAGGCAGAACAGAATTTGCCCCCGAACTATACGAGTTTTTTTTTTTTTAATTTCAAATACAGAATTACACACAATTTAAGTCTTCTCACCATTTATTACATTATGTAATCACGGAAACTGAAGGTAATTTAGCAATTTAAATTCCAACTTACATATTACATTTTAAGCAAAACAAACAAACTTGATTTACAACTACAAAGTATATAATCTATTATAATTAAACATCTTTTAAGCGGCCAATCGATTATGATGTCACAATCCGTTACATAATTATTATCAACACTAAACGTGTTTTAATATTCAGGTATAAAACATTAACAAGAGTGCACAAAAAACGCCGGGTATGTAAACGCCTTAATATATTAACAACAGTGTTGGGCAAAATGTAATCCGATTACTGATTACTAACTTCGATTACTTTAAGTAAGCAGTAATCACGATTATTAACACCATAAAATACTCGTAAAAGTAATCAAACTACATGTAGTTATGATGACCTGTAATTACTTGAAGTTAACTACTTCGTGATTACTGATTACTTAAAGTAACCGTAGTTAGTAATCATTAATCAGATTACATTTTGCCCAAGACTGAATTTAACAACGTCTACCCCAAAACCAATATTCATAGAAATGTGAAATTTTAAACAATACATTCATATAAAATTCATCCCTCAATTATGTTGAATAAGAAATGAAAGTGAATTCAAAGTTTAGTAATCACGGCCAAGTTGGTAAATAATTAATAAATAATCTATGGTCATGCGTAAGGGCTTTGTACTGATGTAGACGAGAGAAGTTTCTAGTATTAGGCTAGGGCTGCACTATGGATTTTAAAAAACCACCAGTGCAGCCGTTTCTGTTATTTTTGTTTGTATATAAAATCAGGCGGTCAAAAACCGCGACGGTTTAGCCGCGCTGAGGCCTTAAACTTAGATAAAATAGGAAATCGTTTGTGCACGACCTAATGTTGTTGTCGCAGTATCTTGTCTATTAATCCGTATTAAACTCAATGCAATTTACTTAGACTAGATCGTTCTTTAAACGACATTTTAAACCAATTATTGTCTTGTAAGCTGTGTTGTGTGATGTAAACAAAATAGGTATATGTTGTACGTAGGTAGTTATTTATATTTTGTAAATTTTTTTATGGAAAAACAAGTTTTATTGTGATGTGTTCCTATTGTCTAATGACTTAGAAGATCAAAAATCAAAAACCTTCCTAAAAGTCCTTATTTAACGTTGTTTAATATTAATCCTGTTCTTATTTACCATATGGTAGGGTCTCATCTCGACCTTTTAATATTTTTCCTGACACCCGAGCCATAACTACATTTAGTTGTCACAACGGCCGAATGTGCTTTACAAAGCATTAAACTGTTTTTGTTAAAAAGGCCAAAACTTTGCATGTTTAATAAAAAATAGACCACAGGTTTTCGGGAATTGCACTAAAACAGATTTTTGATATTATTTGATAAATACATCGAGCACATTGAAGTTTAGGTTTATTTTTTCCTTTGTAAAGCATAGGAAGTCAAAAAATACTCGACCTTTACGGTATAGTTTATTTAACACTTTATAAAGGACGCCAGGTGTCAGGAGGTAGAACCTATCTAAAATAATAAAATAACACACGTAAAAAACACGTATTAAAGAAATTGAGGTAAAAGTATATAATTGGATCCGAAGACCGTAATAAATTCACGTATTTCACTGATGCGACTGTGGCCCGCCATCTCTTACATAAAATACAGAAGTTATGGTCACCGCTGTGCCAAATAAACGATATGTGGGATTTTTTATAAATGTATCTAATGTTCGTACTATAGGATCAAGGTAGGAGGGCTAAGGAGTTAAAGCTTTCTTCCTATCTTAATCTCAATTCAACCTTAGTAAATCATAAATTACGAAAAAGTATGATATTATATTTGACCACTAGTACCTAATCAACAAAACATTTATTTTAAATTATATTAATAAATATAATAGCTTTAATCATAACGGTATGAAATTGTCTGTGCGCAATATTTTTATTTATTATTTTAATTAAAAAATATGTGAAAATATCTCTATGGTTAGGTACATAGATAATATAAATAACACCCAGGTGCATCCCCGGTTCTAGACAATATCAAAAAAATAGATACTGTATAATAAAATACTACTACACATTTAAATGCTTTTAGTTCCGCATTTTTAAATTTAATTAAACGCATAATAAGTTCTTAATGTTATCTTTATTTATAAATTCGTGTATTAATTACTTACTTTAAAATCCCGCAATCGAGAAATTTATAAGCAATCGTTACATAAAAACTGTAAAAAAAAAACACAAATAATTAAGTATCTTACTTACCAAAAACACAAGAAAAAATTTCTTCCACGGCAACTAAATATCCATTCATTCACACAAAAAGACCACTTTTAAAAAAAGAACACAGTTTATTTTTTCAGTTCACTCTCGCTAAAGCGAATCGAAGCGTGCAACCGCGTCGGATAAAAACACAACAATGCGACTGAGTGTATGTAAACATTTGGCCGCGGCCGCGATGGCGCGAAAGTGACGTTCGTTATCTAGAGGCTATTGAACGGCGAACGGTGATAAACTCGGAACAGGGAGAAATAGAAATGCCAGTGTACGCATGAAAATGTGGATACGCAAGCAAACAGGAACCAACTGAGAAGAGTTGTGGACTTAAGCTTGATGACGCCCAAGACCCTAATCGATATGCCGCCCTTACCTTAAATGAAAAGGTCGATACCATCCGTTCTCTACCTTACCTAGCTAGATTGCTAAAAAAAAGTTCTTTCGCCTTATTTACAACAATTTTGCCGCCCCCGGAAAGCTATTTTTGCCACCCTTAAAAATGTGGCTGTCATGCCTATGGGTAAATCTGCCATTGCCTGAGAATCGAGGTCTAAAAACGTCGAACATTTTTTCTCTCTGACAGTGTTTGAATACCCCAAAAGGAAAAACAAATCTTACCAATTTTTATGTAACAGGCATGGAACGCTTATGTTTGAGTTTGGCTGTCTTACGAGTAAATGTATAGTACCTATCTATGACTTTTCCCAGAACTTATGTAACTCCCCTGATCAAAACTGAAAACACTATGTAATTAGTTAGCGATACCTAATAGGTTTTTTCAAAAAATGAAACTTTCTTATCGTAAAAATGGAATGTAATGCTAAATGCCAAATGAATGGTACCAAAGTACCAGCAGGGATTTTAACACATATCTGTTTCATATTTATGTCTCATTATATCTTATCTTAGCCATCTCATCAAAATTAAATATTTCTCTCATTTGTTCACATACACTTTTGTAACATTTCTAATGCCCTTTGTTCTAAGATAATAAAGATTTCTTGATACCAATGTGGCGACATCTATGTTTTATTTTATTAACCTTCTACTACAGACTTCCTGATTTTCTTTTACTCTACTGTAGTAAAATGGACTCTATAATAGAGAAAACTTTGAAACGTGCTTTTTAGTTCCTTATTGGCGATGTGTTAAACAGCTGATCGGAACTGTCAAATAATTTTCGACCAATAGCAAAATGTTTGACATACTTTTAAGCTTTAAAGTCAAAAATATGGGCGACTCTATATACAATATTGTCAGCTTTAACTAGTTAGAGCACTGCCATAGCGGAAGTGCGGGTTCAAATCCGGCTGTAGTGCAATTTTAGATTTGATGTTAAAATTAAAACGTTAATAAAATTTAATTAGGTATATTGTTAATATAATGTCGAATACTGCAACTCAATTTTAAAATAGTTTATTTGGCTGGTGAAATCTAAGCGGTTTCATTAGATAATAGATAAACAATAATTTGTAAAATGATCGTTGCACTAAATCGGCGCTTAATTTTATAATGTTTATTTATACTTTATAGTGACAATACAATATGATAGGTACATCTACATATTTACTTACTAATTTTAAAGAGGGAAGATTTGATTATTTTTTTTTTAGAATTTAATAGGCTTTGAAACGATTACTACATTATCTCCAGTGAACACGGGCTGTATTTTATTTTGAAAAAATTTTATTACAGGTACCCGTGAAAAGCGGAGGCGGTCTGCTAGTAATTTATAAAATGATGGCCTCAATAAATCGGTGATCAATTTTACCATGTTTGTTTATGGTGACATGTATAATGTAAATATAATGTATGTACTAATTAAGTAATTTAAGTTATGCAGTATTGATATTTTGAGGAGGTACATTACCAAATGCATTCGCCAACGTGTGCGAACTAGTTCGGGAATGCCATTAGCGAACTGGTTCGCGAATTAGTTTGCTGATGTGTGGAGGAGCCATAATAGAAATCAAAAGGTTATTGTTTAAATAGATAATTCAGAAATAAAACAACATTTGTTGTTCATAGTTTATTAGAGATAAATGCACATCAAGAGAGGTTACATTTCAACATCCAGTTAATCTTATTAAAGATAACGTCAATATAATTTCTCTATAAATTTTAATAAACAAGTTCCAAATAGTATATAATAATAGAATAGAAAAGAGATCTAAAAATCAATATAGTCACAATTGTAGAAATCGCATAACAAAAAACTTATACACGAAAATTAAGTCTGAAGTTGGTTTAAGAAAAATGTCAATATCATCTAACATCCATAATATCTACTATTGAATAACTAACATCTATGACATCAAATATATCTTATATAACATAGACATATATTGTGACGTAGATATAGACATGTAGATATTATGATAGAAAATTACACTGGAAATGTAGGCTGTTACCAAAATTTTGTTTTGACAGAACATTTTCTTTTATTACTGCAACCATAGGCGTATCCAGAATTTGCTTTAGGAGGTCCCAGAGGGTAGGCAAAATAGGTTGTATTTACGTAAATATAATGAATAATAGTAATTTAAATTATTTTGGATATTCAATCCAGTAGACCTATCCAGGATGGAGGGGGTGTGGGCTGTGCCTGGCTCTTCCTGACTATGCCCATGGTAGTAACTTATGTTTTAGTTTCTTAGGATCGCCATCACATTGTGGACCCAAAAAATTGGTAATCGAAAAATCTCTTTGAAAATCACTCTAGGAAACCGTAACATATTGTATAGACAGAAAATGTTTGTGTTGTCGTTAAACAAAAGGCAGTGTTTATCCCAGGAAACCGAAGCTTAAGACGACTTACAGAACCACTACTCAGATTTGGGAAAATACTTTTTGCATTAGATATAGTTTGTTTAGGAAAAGTTAGGTTTTATATCACCAAGAAACGTCTAACAGAGGAATTAACACACCGTTGACTAGAAAGGTACACTTATCTGATTTAAAAGTATCTTCTATTTTGTAATTATTATTATCTAACAGCAATTACATTCATTAGAAAAAAAAATAATATCTTTCATCTTTTATATTTTTCTTATCCTTTAAATATTTATTATAAGTACAGTAATAACGCGACTTACGCTACCCCGACTTACGTGAAACTAAAGATTGTTTTTTATATCATAATAGATAATATTTTTTAAATCAGTTATTGTTTTAGTTGGTGTCAAGTGACACTATGAAATTAAAATAAATAATAAATTCATTTTTATTTATCATAGTAAAACTGAACGTTTAAATTTTATTTTTGTTGAAATAAGCAAACAACAAATGTATTATTATCATTGCATGAATTTCTAAATGAAAACCAGGGTTATACCAAATTCAACAATATTGACTTACAAATCCTACGACTTACGCAACTTCGACTTACAAACTTTTTGGTCCTCTGCGTATCATCTCGTTATTACTGTACTTTATACAATAATTTTAAAACATTTATATGATTATAATATTTTGAAACACTGATATTATATCGCCTCTTATAAAGTCCAAACTTAATGGCCTGACAACTTGTACAATACAAACTGTTTTATAATTGGATCATTACTATAGTTAATGTCAAAATAGAAAATATTCAACTTGATAATTATATAGCATATTTTTATAGAGTTATTGTAAAAAATAGAATTACAATAAAAATTACATTGATTGCTACATGATGCAAAATATAAGGTTCAGTGGGGCCATTAAATTTGGAATGGAGTCTTTTATTATTAATAATAAATATCATAATATGGAATTTTTTTTATATTATACTAAGTAAAAATTATATTAATATACATTAACCACTTAAAAATAATTACAAATATTCATTAAGAAAATATTCTTTGAGCCTCTAATTCTGAATTTTGGCGCATAAAGACAATTGCGTGTTTCAGATGAAGAGTACAATACTACAAAAACATTTAAATAACAGATAGTAAAACTATAAAACTTAAATCTTTATTTAGGAAATGTCTTTAAAATAAATTTAAAAAAAAGAAAAAAAATGTGTAAAGTACCTTAAGTAACAAAATTAAGATATTGTCTTTTATTTAAAGGAACTTGTTGCTTATAATCAAATTAAATAATCAAAATTATGTATCAAAAAATAGATTAGGAAAACTATTAGAAACAATTAGCTCCGCGTATTTTTTCTTAACGACATATCATTTGTAAACATATAGACATATATAAATATTTAAAACACAAAGAATTAAATCACATTTAAGTACAACACTGAATACTATATAATAATATTTTTCATTAAATTTATAAAGCTCAAAAAAATAACCATATAACTTTTGTAATGTATTTACAAGAAAATGAAACTTATAATAATTAAGAAAAACATATTTTAAACTTATCAACACAAAATGGTTCTGTAAAATTTCCAAAAATATGTCTTTGCAAAACAAATTATTAAACACTATTCATAAAAATAATACTGGCAACTCTAACGACAACAAAAAATCCCCATAACAAAAATCTCAAATCACTACAGATTAAAAAAACAAAAGTCAACATAAAAACATATTTCAGCACAGAAAACAAAAATTAAAAAAACTTTTCATTAATCATATTAGCGTAAAACACATCGGGGGTTAATTCTTCGTATAAGCCTTTAGCCATTTCTGGTTGGTATCGTTGGAGCCGCCATGACGCATCGTTCTTAGAATCTCTGTGGTCAGGGGAAGCTAAATGTGTTTCCATTTGCAGCCATGATGGTTGAAATGTATTACAGAAACCGCAGTGGAATTGTCCAGGTCGTAGCTGAAAATTAAGGAATTAGTTAAGATTTTAATTACCTTGAATAAAGAAAAGTTTTTGAGTTTTTATTGTTGGGAATATAGTGTGTGTTTCGAAATACAATCAAGCTAGAATATTTTTCTGTCTAATTAGGCATTTACTACTGCATTGGGTGTTGATGCAAGTCATTAAAACTCACCAGAATTTTGGAACTAAATAATACATATACTCTATAATTTAGTTTATGAATGTTTTGGGTAAGCTATTATGTGGGTAGGTACAAAGTTATAACAATATTTTCTGGTCAGTCAATGGTTTAAAACTTTAAAGTATATAAAAAATATTTTGTCGAATTAGCACAGCTTTTATTCAAATATATTAAAATAATTACCTCTCTAACAAATTCAGTATCGAGATGCGCAACAACTTGCGCTTCTTTCACTGCAGTTTCATGTTTTGACATAGCACAATGGTCTTTGATGGCCGAACACCGAAAACTTTCATCGCAAGCATAGCATTTCAATGAGGCTTTATCAAGACAGAATATCATGAATAAATAACTATATTTATTGATGCAGAGCTTGTCGTTGATAATAACATCCATGTAGATGACACTTCTCACTACCATCACATGTTCGATATATTCCTTGTTAGGTAACGTTTCTATTGTGCTTTTGGATTTTTTCACTGGGGTCTGAGAAGTCTCTCCGAGTTGTTCGTCATTTGATTCTTCTTTGGCTGATACATTTGGTGGAGTGATTTCTAAATTGTTATTGTTTGTTTCTGTTTTTTCTTTAACAGTGCCTTCTGTATTATTTTTTTCTTCATTTTCCACTTTTGTCTTACGTTTCAGAACTACTGGGCTAGAGAATAAAGTTCCAGCATTATGTTTGTCGATCCTATGTTGTGGTATAAAGAAATTTTTTTCTTTTTGAGTTTCTGGGTGCGTCATTTGTAATTTTTTGTGGCCAAGAATATGTATATAGATGGCATCATAATCATAATCAAGTTTTATCGAGCATGTCTTACAAAATGCTGTTTTCGTTTCAAAATTTAGTGTAATATTGTTCTTTTGTATGTCCTCAACTGAATCTATTAATTTTGCAGTAATATCTTCATTATTGTTGTTTGAATTTCTCCGTTTTAACATTTCTACTCGATTCTTGTGTAACTTTAGAATGCTTTGATGATGATTCCCATTAAGGTGGTGTTGTATTTGCGACGGTGCCATAATCCAATCGCATAGAATACACCATGGTTGATTATTTTCATCCCGTGTTATGTACTCTTTCGTACGAAGAACTTTAGAAACCCTATCTTCCCATTGGTCGTCGAATTCATATGTAGAATCTTGTTTTGGCTTTTCTTTACTTTCTTTGCTTGTTTTTCTAATTCCGTTAGAACTGTTTGATGGCCTTATTTCAATTATTACTTCAAGCTCTTGAGAGGTTGTGGGTTCTTTTTTCCTTTCTTCCTTATTTTCTTCTGATTTCTTTTCTTTTGGAGTATTGCTACTGTTACTCGGTTTTTGATCATTTTGTTTTATGTTTTTTTCGTGTGATTTGTAAGCATTGACACAGACTTGATATAGCTCTTTGTGCGTTTGTGACTCAAAATGGCTTGTAATATTACTTAATGTATTAACTAAGTTGCAGGTCAAACATTGAAATGAAGATTCATCAACCTGGAAGAATATATGAAAACAATCAAATACATAATTGAAAAAAATCTTTACAAAATTAAATGTATACAATTTACAATTTAATATAAATTAATCAAAATATTACCTTTTTATAAACATTTTCATTCTTATCAAATTCAACTTTTGTTTGGAATAAGTTAATTATGTGTGTAGAAAGAGTTTTATGTTCATCTAAGTCATCACATTCAGTGTCACATATGGAACATGAATTCTCACGGAGGCCATGCCAAGAATATTCATCCAAAACTATTTTATCAAAAGCGATAACAACATTTTCAATTCTTTTCAGCCACCCTATATTCTTTTTCTCAAGATGTGACGATTCGTTTACATGGAGTCTAACTCTTGCTAGCACGGACAATATTTTATTGCACACTTCGCAGAAATATTTAGTTTTTATCTGCAAGTAAAATTTTTGTATTGTAATAGTTTAGTTCTTTTTTTAATTAATAGGTTTTAATGTGTATTTGTTAAAAAAAGGCATTCGCATTAGCTATAAATATAATAAATTACGCAAGCAAAGACAAAAATTTATTTGTAATCTGAGCGAGCAAATATAAAATAAAATATTATTATAATAAGCAATTAATAAGTCAACTTGTCGAAGATTTTCTAGTAGTGTAAGACCCTATGCTAAGAAATAATAAGAATTCTGAATAATTACAAGACATTATTAAAACTAGAAAATTTTATGTTTGTATGAATTTGACTGGGATCCTTGTAGCCGTCGAGAAGTCTTTGTAGTCCTTTGTGTGCAGTTTTACCCTATGGTCTTCACTGTAAATTGACTTTAATACCAAAGTATCACCAAAATGTTAGGAAGAATATTCTCAAGCAGTAGATAATGACAATGATTTCATTTTCATAAACGTCATACATAAATATGTGCCATATCAATCCTCTGATCCCCCTTTTATAGTATTTTTAGTTTAAATTATAAATACACATAAAGTAAATCCATGAAATGTCCACCATCTTTTCTCTGTACCCGTTTAAGTACTTATACATAATACCTAAACAAGCAATACATAATATATCACACCCTTAAAATAAAAGTGTACTACCTGAAAACGCGATTTCTGAATGAACTATAAACTATACTATTAAGACTA
>DVXP01004055.1:0-10704 GCA_018235645.1 Junonia grisea
TATTATTATATTTTATTTTTAAGTTATGGTGAAAACTCGGTACAGTTTTCACCATAACTTAAAAATAAAAATACACACTTAATATACGATTGACATCCGCAAAGTTTTTTTAAATGTTTAATTCGATTTAAGTTGATTAATTACCTAATCAACTTAATTTCTTAATGAATACCTTAAATAATAACCTTAATTACTTAAATCATTTAGATAATTTTAAATAGTTTAAATGGAAAGCTATATATAGAAGGCAACAACCCGTCAAAAGACGCTGGTGCAGTTTTCCCTTGCTTATCCGGCTAGATCCTTTCAAGGGTAGATGCTATTCATGATCAAAAATGTATCAATGATGTTGAAGTTTAAGACTTTGTTATATTTCAAATATTAAGACTAGAATTAAAATTAGTATTAAATAAACTATTGTTACATTTCGCTTAAGAATGTGATCTTTGCCCTGATTCTGTATATCGAATCAAAATATAAATGGGCGCATATTGTGTTATTTATCTACTGTAACATAACAAGCAAAAAAATGCTTTACGTTCCTTAACTTAACACACATAATCAGGGCCCTGAAATCCTAATATAAAAAAGAAAAGAAGCTCATATATCCCACGAGAAAAATCTCAACTCTCAATCCTTTATAATTCCAGCCACATATTTCCAAAACACGCCATCACTCAGTACGAAAAAGCAAACAACGCCATTTTAGCAACACAACCCCGTACCTAGTTGCGGTATTTTGAACAATGTCGTAATTTCCGCTAAAAATGACAGAGGCGAAACAGCAACGGTAATAGCGCATTAGCAAGTGTTGAGAGCGGGTTCGCTTTATCAAAGCAATTTATCTGCTTAATACTCGTAAATTAACCGCCTGATAGGAGATACGATTGGAGCTATTTCGAGTCCGCTTGGGCTAAGTTTGCTTTAATACGGTCTACTTTTTTCATTACAGCGACAAATCTGGTGTAGTGGCACTGAATGTGCCTTTACACAGGCGTTTGCGGGTTAGATCCCTGTTTGGAACCGAAGTTTGGATTTGTACAAATAAGTGTTCCTCGGTCTGAGTGTTTATACTTGTGCCTCGCTGAACACGTAAAACTGTCTCTCCCAGTTTTGATATGTCACCTGATAATGATTTTTACTCTTATTAGGTAAAAATATTATAGTCTAAATAGCGCTAACTTGACCGCAGAGGTGCAGAGGCGAGACGGCAATCGCACTGTGAAATTCAGGACCTTTCATTACTTTTTACCGAGGGAAAGCCATGCATTTGCACGAATGGGCTGGAGTGATACCACGGCCTCACAGAAAACCGGCGTAAAATGACGCTTGCGTCGTGTTTCGCCGTGTGGGTGAGGGTACCGGAGGCCCAATTCCCCACCCCTTCCCCATTAATTCCCAATCTGTTCCCCCTCCATGCCCCCTAAAAGGCCGGCAACGCATTTTGTAGCTCCTTTCGTGTTGCAAATGTCGATGGGCGACAGCATTCACTTACCATCAGGTGATCGGTCAGCTCGTTTGCCACCCTTTTCCATAAAATAAAAAACTAGAACAATAATAAACAAATCCTGTTTAGAATAATGTAGAATCTGGAGAAATTCTGACAAAAATACCATAAAGATTTTATATAAAATCTATTAACATCATATTGTACATGATCCGGGTTTAAAAGGTTACCTTTTTTAATTACATAAAGTAAAAGTTCGCGAGGAAACCTACACAAGTTGGCGGAAACTCTGCAATATGTACGCGAAACCTTCAAACTTTTTTCAGACTGGTATTATTATTTTACTTTTACTTTAAAAGTCTTTTTAATAATTAATTTATACAAAGCTATATTATGCTAAGACTAAACTTCATTCGTGTTAAAGATCAAAATTATTACATAAATTAATCTAATGCGTACACATACAGCCAATGAAATTTATTATGAGAGGTAATATTCAATAAAAAGGTTGTTTTAATAAAACTTTCATTGATAATAACGTAACGTAACACAGCCTGTACATATCCCACAGTTGGGCATAGGCCTCTTCTCCTATTAGGGAGAAGGTATGGAGCTTAATCCTCCACGCTGCTCCACTGCGGATTGGTGGATTATTTTTGACTATTATAACAAAAATAGTAAGGTTCGATTGCTATATTATAATATACGGCTAGGCACCCCGCTTGGTAAGCCAGTGCGTGGACCCACAGTATGACAAAATATTATCGTGCCAGTTGGTCGTGCCATATTATACTGCCATAATGTTCAACATACGTATAATGTTCAACATACCATTGAATATAAACTTAGACACCATTCCTGTAATTTAATGACATCGTAAAGAAACACAAAACAGGTTGTTACAAATAATATCTGTTATATTACAGGAATCCGATGACGAAATCTCTCACTTGGAGTGGGAGACGGTGCGGGTGCGCTTCGTAAAGGCGGGCACCGTCGAGCGGCTCGTCGAGGCGCTGGCGACCGACGATGGCGAGCTGGAGTCCACGTATGTCAACGTCTTCCTTGCCACGTACCGGTAAGTATATTTTATGAAAGTTAAATTAAATATTGGTTTCTTTCCGCAAAACTTTCTGCGCCCGTGTGATACATAAGAGCTTTGGACTTAAATTCGGAATAAAAGGTTGCCTATGGCGTAATCCTCCTAAATATCATATACATATTATGAATAATCTTTATAAAAATGTAAATCCAAACAAGCCTTCAAAACAAAATTTTGCCGTATATTATCTTAAGAAGAATGAAAGATTATAGCATAGTAGAGGTATACTGACGAATCACCAAACCTGGAATGATGGCGTGTACTGAAAGCACCGATATTCCAGATTGGGTGCTCTGCCATATTCAAGCTGTTGATTCACGTTCTCAAGTATTCCTATTAAGTGAACAGTTAATTGCTCACGTGTGGATTAACATAAACATAAACCATAAAATAGGTAAATTTATTGTGTGACGTGTAAGCAAATACAGAATGAAGTAATTAAAATGATTATTATTCATTATGTGGTAAAGTTTGCAGAATAATCATCATTAGTCATAGAAGTTTTGCGGTAATAATAAGGTTTCATAATTGGCTCAATTTATAAGAATAATAACAATTTGTTACTTTAAAGACAAAATGGTTGGATGAAAAGATTATTTCATTAGCAATTTGCAAACTCGATGCTCGAGATTCCCACTGGGATGTTTTGAAGCTATAGTCAGTTATATTCACGTTACCTTCATTGGTGAGCTAACGGCTAACCTAATAAATAATTTTATACGATACATTTTTGATATTTTGTATTGTAATTAAATTAAGAATTATTTTTAATCTAACTATCTAAGTTATACTTTTCCGAGTGATGCTAGCTTCATGAATGTACCTAATATCTACTAAAATAGAAAAACATATGAAAGTTTCATATACCCAATGTTTGATGACTCAAGTTCATATTTGAAAAACTATAACTCGCTACGTTGAGATTTTCCACACGATATGAATCATGGGACTGGTTCCCATAGTCGCATGTCGATTGTATGAAATAATATAACAAAAATGTTGATTTAAAAATTCACCCCTGAAAGCTATAATTTCAATATTGTAGAGTTATGTAGAGCAATCAAGTGTACAGAATAACGAAAACGTGGGCGTTATTATCTAAAGAGAAATTCAAATCGTTCGAATTCATGAAATGTAAATTAAAAAAAAGTCATACAACAATGAAGAATTTTTTGTAAAATATATATATATATTTTTTTTATCAAATCTCTCCGTTTCTACCTATCCCACAAGGTAGAGGGGTCAGGGTTCCTTATTTTTATTCTCAACTCCGCTCTATCCTTGACATCGTCCTCGAACGTCGACAGCTGGCACTTCTTCATGTCCTTTAACACTACATCTTTCCGCCTTATTTTGAGTCTTCCTCTGGAGCTACGACGAGGGATGGAAAGTTGTAATGCCAATTTGTCACGTACGCCCCGGCCTTTTTTTTTCAAATTTTTTTATGAGAATTTTTCTACTATTTTCCAGTTCATTCGCGGAATGCAGTCAAGTGCTGGATCTGCTACTGCGACGGTACGAAGAGCTGGCGATGGAAGACGTTCTCCCCGCAGCGATAGACACATCGCAACAACATAGAAAGTTCGTATATCCACTAGTATAAGTGCACTTTCTGTGAAATGCTTACGCCACACTCTATTCTTATCTATAAATAGTTATTAAGAATGTATTGAATATTGTTTTTTATTAAGATTGTTTGCCAATAAAGATTGAAATAAAACTATAAAGATATTAGTTCTCTTGATGGTTTACATCCATGGATTAACTCATTCGTTGCCGTTTCCGCACGTGTGCGCAGTTGTGGAGTAACTTCGCCCCCGCGCGAACCCATTTTTTTATAGTGTCCGCAAATAAAAAGTGGCTGCGAACGTGTTAAACCTTTTATAAGGGCCCTTATTATCTTTATCAAATCGAAACGTAATTCTATGTAGAAACATGTTATTGGCTTAATACCATATTCTCTATGACATTGCGAAATTGAAATGTCACGTTACGTAGCGCGTTCTATGCTGTCAAATTAGTGATTAAGAAATTAATAAAAAATAAATCGGTAAACTTTTTTGAAAGATTGTCAATAAAAACGGATCGTGCCATCTCCAAAAAGACAAGAACATCATTATCTATCTCACGCTTTCAAGACGTGTGGTTAGAGAATACCGTTTTAAGTAAACGTAATGTGCCATGGTAAGATAGTTTGACGCGGCACGAAATGACGTCATTTGTTTTGCCACGTTACGTATCGTGACATAGAGAATACGGGCCAAGTATAGAAATATGATGTAAATATCGGTCGGTGTGTTGTAGGACTCTGGTGGCATGTCTCCACGTCTGGCTGGATACCTACCCGGAGGACTTTCGCCAACCCCCGCACCACCCCGCACTGCAGCAGCTTCTCGCCTTCACACAGCTTCACCTGCCTGGCTCAGAGCTACACTCGAAGGTTGCTTGTTCTTCTTGTTTTTTTTACGAATTTATTCAGGATAGGGTTATGTGATAAACTTTAACGATTATAGGATGCTATCTACTATATACAAATAGGTATTACAATATAAAGAGGAAAGATTTGATTGTTTGTTTGTCTGAAAAGAATAGGCTCCGAAACTATTGAATTGATTTGAGAAATTCTTACACTGTTGGGGAGCTACACTATTTCCGATGAACATAGGCTATTTTAATTTTTTGAAAAGTCCTATACCCGTACGAAGTTGGGCCGGTCTGCTAGTTATAAGTATTTTTTGTGTTTAAGAAATAATCACAAAAAATTGATTAAATTTTAGTGTGTTTTATAAAAGTATGTTTAAATACGTTGAACTAAATATAAAGAACGTTATTGCTTCTTTTAATTTGATGCAATGATCTCTGCAGGTGTTACAGAAGCTAGCGATATTCAGTGCGGAGCGCAACGGCAGCGCGGCGGGCGGCGTGTGCCTCGCGCCCGGCATGCGCGTGGCGGCGCACCACACCAGCGCCTACCGCCTGCCGCACGTGCCGCACCGCCACTTCGCCGAGCAGCTCACGCGCATGGACATGGAGCTGTTCAAGAAGCTCGTGCCCCACCAGTGCCTCGGCGCCGTCTGGTCGCGCCGCGACAAGGACCGCTCGCACGACGCCGCCACCGTCCTCGCGACCGTCAACCAGTTCAACGCGGTCTCCTTCCGCGTTATATCCACCGTACTCGTCGAACCCAATTTACGGCCCATCGATAGGTCAGACATCCTCGCAGCGTGGCTCGATATCGCAAGAGAATTGAGGGTGCTGAAAAATTTTTCGTCCTTAAAAGCCATAATTTCGGGATTGCAAAGCAACCCCGTGTATAGATTAAGGAAGACGTGGGCGTTGCTATCTAAAGAGAAGGCCGAATTATTCGAGGAACTCGCGAGGATATTCAGCGAGGACAATAACAGATGGGCTCAACGTGAACTTCTGATGCGGGAGGGGACCGCGAAATTTGCGGACACGGTCGGAGAAAACGATAGACAATTACAAAAATTGTTACACGAACGCGGATCGCCCGGTGTCAGTAATGGGACGATCCCATATTTAGGTACGTTTCTGACTGATCTTACGATGATCGATACCGCTATTCCCGATACCGTCGCTGACGGTTTAATAAATTTTGATAAAAGAAGAAAAGAATTTGAAGTACTCGCGCAGATTAAATTATTACAAGGTGCCGCTAACGCTTATCATTTGCCCACTGACCCAATGTTCGATAGATGGTTCGACTCAGTAATAGTACTTGATGATAGAGAGGCGTACCAACTATCGTGTCAAATCGAGCCGCCGACGAATCCACCGAAGGAAAGGCGACCGAAAAAAATAACCGACAACAATAACCACGGGCACAGGAAAAACGACTCTATAGCTAGTACAAGTTCCAGTAATAGTTCGCAGTTTTATTGCGAGACTGACGGTGCAGGGAATGCTTGGAAGAGAGATAGTTTAGAGCGTAGAATATCACCGACCAGATTGTCGCACGGTTCATCTTCATCATCAATACCATCATTGGACGTTTCTCTATCTAGTGCGAATAGTGGGCAAAAACCTGCAAATGGCAAAGTACCTGCGACGAGTCCTGCTCACCCGAATGCGCGGAGTGGGCCAGATTTCTATATAATTCGAGTGACGTATGAATCGGATTGTGTGGAGACTGAAGGCGTGGTGTTGTACAAGTCAATAATGCTGAGTAACAACGAACGAACGCCGCAGGTGATCAGGAACGCTATGCTCAAACTTAACCTTGATGGTGATCCCGATGGATACACGCTAGCTCAAGTTTTGCCTGACAAAGGTTTGTATATTTTTTTTAAATATTATAGTTTGCCTTCCTGGAATTGACACATTTTTCTATAAATTTATTAATTTTTAATTCTTAACCTACAAAAAATTTGTTGTAATTTCCACCCCTTTGTTTTTCTTAAGGTGAAATATTTTCTTTTCAGAAATGGTGCTGCCGGCTAACGCAAACGTTTATTACGCTGTCAATACGGCGTACAACTTGAACTTCATCTTACGGCCGCGCAAGAGCCAACAGGAAGAAGCGATCGTTAACGGAAAATCAAAAAATAAACGAACTTGATTGTTCCTTAACATCCCATCAATGTTTTGCTGTCCATTCACATAGCAGAATAACGAGTCAACAGATTATTAAGACGACTGAAAATCAAATAAAAGTGAACAAAAAGTGGAGGACAATGTTTGTCCCTTTGGACTGAATTCAAAAGACTACTTGTACAAATATCATTTTCACCCTTTTCATTAATTAGTGTTTAAATACCCGTGCCTCATGTTAATTTAATATATTAATCGTCTACAGAACATCCGTGTCTGTTCTGTACATGTGTGTTCGTAGTGTACTCCATACGAGAACCGTATCGAATAATTGTAGTTATTGTAACCGAATGTACCTAACTGTAAATACCATGCTCTCAATGCCACCTTTAAGTTAAGTGTTATGTTATTAACTAAATTTAATGTGATTTATCTGTATTTGTATATATTGATTTTGTATCTATAACATAGAATCTCGTAAACTAAGAATATTCTAGTAAAAATAATAAGCCAAAGGCGATATCATATAATATTTAATAGCAGGTGCTGTCTTCTTTTAATATGATATATTTAGAAGCTTTAAAATTTAACACTTTCAAACCGAATTTCGGATGATACTTAACTATTTAACGTTTTTCTACTCAAAATTATGATATTAAAAGAATTCGATGAAAAAAGAAAAACGTATAGGGTAAGTAATTTCTAATGAAATTGAATAAAAGACTAATACCGGCTAAATTATTTGTATACGTATTGCGTATGTAACGTAAACTCTACTTAAACCGCATTTGAATTATACAACGTGCCTATAATAATATTATTGTTTATACTTTATAATTATATATCTTTCAGACTTTTTGGGGCAATTATTACTGGTTCTATAATACTCTAGTAGAATAAAAAGTGTTCATGTTACCTGCAGTTGTCTGAAAATGAAATAATAGAACTAAAACATTAGTGCAAAAGAGGCTTCACTCAAAGTCATCGATTCTCCCTTAAACTTCATGAACTGAAGTAATGTGCATGTAAAAGAATACAATGTACATGTAATAGAAAAAAGACGTTTATTTGTTATTTTGTCTTTTTTAGTTGTGCCTCTTTTGCACTAAAGTTTCAAAAAGTGCTTTTGTAAATAATTATACTCTCAGTGTAATGTTGTAGTCGTCACCAGTGTCCCACATTCCGTGTAATGCGATTATATATTTTGTGTAATAAAATAATAATAATTTAAAAGTATGTTTTATTTGTCAATTACTATCAATAAAGCTTAGTCATTTATGTCCAGTGGTCAATGCAACGGACTAAAGCGCTTACGGTCGCGGATTCAATCCCCAATGACAGATATCTGTATTGGCCATATAGTCTGGGTGTTTGTGTTAGAGTTGTGTGTGTGTGATCCGAACCCCTGACACAAGATCCAATGATCTTACCGGGGGGCCGTTGAGTGTGAAGGCGTTTATTTATTTATTGTTAGAACAGTCGTTTAGGCTTTCTCACTTCCAAACTTACCTTCTTACTATTATTATAAAGGCGTAAGGATAAGGTTTGTATCTATATTTGGGTGTTTGTTACTTTGTCACGGAAAAACGGCTGAACCGATTTGGCTGAAACTTGAAATTGCATGTACCTTACATTAGGATATAGGTTTCTTTTTATCGTTTACTTATTACATATATTCATCTTAGGCGCGGAAGAAGTCACGGGCAGAAGCTAGTTATATAATAATTACGTTATTATACTTTAATGCAGTGAGAGCCATCTATCGAGATATGTTGATACTACAATAGTAGAAACTTCTCGACAATAACAAGCACAGGTCATCTTGAAGGTAATGAGTTGAATCTTTGGGATGAATGACTTGGTGGTCTTCGAACGATTTATGGAAAACTCCGAAATCTCTCGCAATTGTAATAGATGATATTATTATGTTTTTTTATACTTACGTACTTGCTTTAAGTATATATTAAAATATCGTAATTATATTAAACTTTTTTGCTAATTTATAAAATAGAAATAAATAGAAAACCCATCACATAGATTAGTAAATAGTCCATTGAAAAGTTGCATTTGGGGTTGCGTTTTTTATTTTTTAGATGTACAGAGGGGTCAGTGTTAGGTTAAAACAATTATAAGCTTCTGGGGTCGCCACCCTTATACCACGGTCGCCATCTTGAGAAAAGTTTGGAACGGTTTTTACGGTTTTTCTCGTAAACTGTTGGTCTCATGAAAAAAAATCTACATTTTTGTTTTAAATTAAATTATCTACAACTTTTATCGAATGAATTTTACCGTAGATACGTAAATAATAAAGTTATAAGAGAAAATGTACAGATTTGATGATTTTATTTTGCGATAAAAATTTTTTTCTAATCGTTTTATGAAAAAAATGTTGTCTGTCCATTTTTGTAGATCTTTTTTTGAAAAACAATGTTTATTTGCAACATTTGTAATTTACTTAGTTCTTTACATAGTTTTACATAGTTTAATTTACATCGTTGCAAATACTTTTACTAACTTTTTTTACTATAGTAATAAACGGCGTTAGCGCCAATGATGGATGATCATTGACTGACATTTTCCTATTTTTGTAAAGCTTTTTCGTATGCTTCAGCTTTTCATATTTTCTAATAGCTTTAGGTTCTTAATACTAGAAAGCTGGAATTTGGCATGAGTATATATATGAATTACGCCAAGAAAGTCGAACAATAAAATGTAGAAAATTAATTTTTGTTGGGGTGTCTTCCCTATATGTAAAGTAAGACCAAAATAATTTTTTCTCATTTTTCCTAGGATGTGGGTTATCGTTGGATAGGTCGTTTAAAAATATTATAGGTGTGGGAAAACTTTTTCGAAAGACGCTCTGTTTCCGAAATATCAGTGTCAAATTTTCTTAGAGTCAAGTGTTCAAATGTCCTCTCCTGTACCCACTAAACTACTGCTTCTAAAATAAAAAAAAGTATGTTAGTAGTGCAGATAATGAATTTAAAAAGAAAATTTTCACGGCTAAGTAACTTATCGAGATATAGTCGATCAAAGTAAAAATATAATTTCAATTAATTATTTTTTTTTAATTTTTAAGGATTATAAGGATTATAAGGATTTTTTTTTTATTTTGAAGATAAAATAATAAATATCCGTGTATTATGAGGAAAACTACGGAACCCTTCATGAGCGTGGCTTGACACGCACTTGGCTAATTATTTTGTAATAAATAATATACTATATATATTATATAAGAAGCTAGGTATTAATTTGATCATGGAGATATTATTTCGGTTAAAAAAAGATAAATAAAAATTTATTAAATTTTTATTTTTATTTGTATTTTTCTCATATTCGTAATATTCCACAAGCTATATTATAAACTCTTGGTAATATAGATTATAGAGCAAATAATATATTAAAAAAATTCAAATTATAAACCTACAAATGTTAGAAAAAAGAATATATAAATATCGTCGTCAGAAGAAAAAAATACTCCGAAAAGACGCCACATAATAAAGAAAATGCACCGCTTAAAATTAATCTTACGAGGGGAGGTCAAAAAGTTCGCGGAATGGAGGTGTTGGTGGGGGTAGGTTCACTTGTCCAGGTAGGCACTAGT
>DVXP01004056.1:0-10704 GCA_018235645.1 Junonia grisea
AAACAAAATCTGTGGAGATTTTGTAAAAAGTTTATCTTTTTATGACACATTTTATTACAAGAATGAGACAATGTTTATAAGGGGTATCAATTATATTTTACTTTATATGGTTACAGCAAGGTATTCATAGTCTTGTATTATTTACGATAAGTATAAATTAGTACAATGTAATAAAATAACGATTTTATTTGTTATGAATTGTTAGTACTGTCCTTATCAGATTCAATAAAAATTAATCATATTTATCAAACATCACCCAGATTTCAACTGTCTATAATTATAACATAAACATCGACCATAATAATAAGGGCGAATTTATAATTAGACTTCGGAAACAGATGTAACGGTTAAAAACAGGTGTTTAACTTTGACCTTTGTTAGTAAGAAAACTTCCACTTTGGAACTATACTTCGTATACTTTTATGCTGATTTTACCTTGGAATACGTGCATTCTTTTTCGTCAGAAGCACCTAAAACAGCGTTAGCATCTTCCTCGAAGTCTTCTTGCTCCTGTAACACGTCCATCATTGTAACAACCTTTTCCCCGTCGCATTCTGCCATGTCGGCGTCTTCACTCGTTGTTTTGATGTCACTCGCCATTTCAAAAAACTACAATTAATGTTAACACTGAATTTACTTTGTGTAATTAGTTGAACAATGAAAGTGAAAAGCCGGTTACAATACAAATGAGCGCCAACAATTTTTCACGACATTTGTCGACATCAAAAAGGAATGGATGAACGAATGATTGAATGATTAGTAGTAGGATGACATTTTGTTGCAAATAAATCGGATAATCGGATACTCAAGTGGTGATAATAAAGTAAATATATCTATAATTATCTACTATTAGTAGATAGAAATGACATATAGATTTATTTTTATATTATGTTATATTTTTTTATTTTTTAACAGTTTTTCATACTGCTAGCCATGGTAGCGACCTGCATGCAAAAATTATATGTCATTTAGATACTTAAGGTCTCTTTTTCATTTAGAAATCTATCTATAGATAGAATATAAGATTTCTTATGCCTCCTCTAAAAATCAGCGAACGCGAACGCGTCCGACAATTTAATCGGCGGATGCTTTCGTTATATGTAGAGAGCATAATTTACTCCTTCATGGTAGATATTTGACGTTGGCCGATGCATTCGGCCACAACCAGCTTGTTGTCGGTTTTAGTGGCACACATCAAATCATTCCAGGGCGACCGCGACGCTCGGCGCGAAGGTCAACACATCTGACGACGTATCATTATTCGGAAAAAAATTTAAGTACCTTAATATACCTGCGTATGTGTTGTGTCGAGCAAGAACCAACACAGACTGATCGACATATGCAGCAGACGCCGCAGACGTTGGGAAAATGCATCTGCCAACGTCTGCGGATACGTGTGCTAATGTTAAGAGGAGGCATTATAATAAAGAATAAAAAAAGAAATACAAGCTATAGTTTGTATCCATTTTTAAGCATTTCAATATTTTTAAATGTAATTTTTTTTTATATCTAGAGCTAGTCTTAATCTTGTAATTTTAAGCAACCTTCTACTGTATGCTTTATTTAAAAAAGAAGTGAAATAAAAATATTATTATTATTATTATTTACTAAAACATTCACAGTAAAAATGGTACATCTAAATTTTTCCTCCCATCACCCACATATAAAAAACCACATTCCGGTGTTCGTATTTTATGGAAATACATCATGCCAGGCCAGTACAAACTTTTCAAATATGCAATGCTGCCATTTTGCTCTAGTGACAAATTCCAACAACCATTAGGTATGTCTTGATCTATGGAATCCAAGAAGTCCATGCTATAGTTATAGTCTGGTCTGGTTAAGAGATTAGTATTCCAGCGGTGTTGAGGCTGACGAATATGAAGGTAAGATTTAAGAAGCTTCGCCTCAGACGCGGTGAGGCCGTAGTAATTGGGGTTGATCACGATGGTTGAGTCTGGTTGTTTTATGAGCTGACCCCTCGCACAAACCTCAGCCTCTTCACAAATATTGCTTACTGTAGCCGCTATACGGCTTTCCTCCTTCATAAACTGACACCTATCAGGGTTATTCTCTTCCAACGCCTCGTCTAATACTTTAATTTTTAAAGCTGGGTCACCACGAAACGGAAAAGTTGTTAAAAGTGATAGGTGTTTGTACTTCTTCTTCGCTCTTGGTAGTAGACCCCAGAATTTGAAGTCTGTAGTGTAGAAGTACTTTCTGTCGTTAATGGCATCTTTGTTTATGCCTACAGCTATGTGGTAGTCTGTGTCCACGGCATTGAGTTGACCCCAGTACTGAATGTGGGTGAAATGATTTTCAGCTTGTAGTAGAGTAAGTGAGTTCTGCAGGAGAGTTATGAGTTCATTATTCAGCATCTTTCCATTGACGTTTATATATTCCTTGTACTCCCATAGTTTATGCACATTCATTTCTGTTTTTACAAAATGTTACAATTTATTATTTAACTTTCAATATATTTCCGCAACTGAAATACGAACTTTCGTAGTAAACAAATATTGACATTTCAATTTTTTTTTTCAATTATTAAGATGAGTTTTTAGTTGTGTGTGATAAATAAAAATGAAGGTTTATTGTAAATATACAGATTATTTATTATATTTCTTTTTGTTTTAATTACTTTGTGGAGATTTAATGTAAAATAAAAAAAATATTCATCAATGAAAATTTTGTGTTTTTGTAAGTAATAAATATCTAACCAGCTATAGGTATCTGTTTTTATGTTTATAGAAAGTAATATTTTTAATACTATTTTTTATAGAGATCTCGGCCATAAAGGTCGATAATAAACCATTTATGGCCACCTTTACGATAGGGATTTGTTTTTCGTAAGGGTCATCAGAAAGGCAATGTAAAATGACACTCAAGTCTCGAATGACAATTACGGGGCATCAAATATTTGCCGGCCCTCTGTCGGCCGTAATTCGTAACACGACGCTGCGAGTGTCCAGTATAACTTGAACCCTCATTTAAAGTACTTATGTAGTTGTGATAGAGCTTCCTTCTAAAATAAGGATAAACTTGAGAGACAAATTACTTATTTCGCGTAATGCAGGCGTCGTATTGCTTGTTTGTAGACTCCTGGGTAACATTTTATAAGAAATATTACCATTCCAATTTATGATGTATGCAGATATTAAATATTTGGTTTAAAAATAATAGGAAGAAGAAAAAAATGTTTTCTGTTGAATGAATATTTTTATTTAATGTATTAGTTACCAAAATTGTATATTTTTGTTTTAGTGGTTTTGTATTGAAAGAAAGTTTTGTTAAATTATGAACAATAAATAAAGTAAACACGTTTTATTGACATAAATATTTTACAATAAAAGATGTCTATTTTTATTTTTAACACAAGCTACAATATGCATTTACTACTTATCGCTAGATGGTGCTTGAAGACAGTTTCTGTTTACTAGTGATTTAAGTTGTTAAAATATTTTCAGTAACTCTACTATTATATTTTTTTAATTTATTTCTGATTAAATTGCTTAGAGTATTTTTTCATATTTTATAACCACTGACATGACTAACACAATTATAAAAAACTACTCTTTGTATTCAGCAACAGATGGCGTTACTAGGATTAAATTATTACGATTTTACAAATCTTTATTTTTAAGAAATAATAAGAAGTGGTTTGCGTTTGACTTAATAATAAGGTAATTAGATTTCTTTATATGCTAGCATATTGTTAAACTTGAAAAACGAAAGCTGATGTAGGTGTTCAAGTTTGCGGATTCGACTCTAGCTTATGATCAATATTTTGTCCAAACTTTTAATTTATATAAAAGTAATAATAAAATCCTATTATAGTAAGAGCCATTTTCATTTTAATCTAAATTTGCTAAGAATTCGAATAATCATCCTATATTCCTACATTTGTTTTGATCCGAAGTGGCCTAGTGGCGAGAGAAAACACGTCGGTAAAGCGATGACTGCGGGATCAAACCCTTGATAGTACCGCTGAGTTTTTAAGTGCTAAATTTATGTTTTAATTCTTATTGTGTCGGCGGTGACGGTAAACTTTGTGAGTAAATCTGCATGTGCCGGGAGAAAGTCTTACATATATCCGTCAACCCGCAATGTTGCAGTATGGTGGGTTAAGCTCAAAACTTTTTTCTATATAGGAGAGGAGACCTTTGCCCAGCAGTAGGACTTACAGGGGCTATTACTTTACTTTTGAAAACATTTCCAGAATTGCATGTTTTTATTTAAGTATATTTTTGTGCTCCTCCCTTCATATTGAAATAAGTAAGAAGCCAGCAAAAGCACATAGTGATTCGTACTCAACGGAAATACAAACTATATAATCAATACATGACAAAGCAATATAGGTACTTCATTAACCACCTAAAATCACTTCAACCCAGAACAGACGTTTAACCAATCAAGCATCGTAATCTAGATGCTGCAAGCGCTAATATTGAGCGATGCACGCGTTTTGCTGAGTGCGCGCTCTATCGGGGCACGTGTCGAATCGCGACAGTCGAGTGCCATCCAAACACGTGTTTTGAATGAAGAACGAATGGAGAGTGAATGGAACGTCATTGTTTAATCGACTTACTCAGCGGAGTACGTTTTTATGACGTTTAACGTAAGTGCGGAAATGGTCTTTTGATTTTCGCGGTTATGGTGTAGGTAAGTGCCGTTGTGAACGTGCTTGGGTGCTGTGTTTGGTATAACACATTATACCATTTTTTTAAATTCAATTAGATAATGTTGTCGGTTTTAGAGTGCATGATATGAGAGGGCGAAATTTATAATATGTTCGGAGTAAATTCCTAACCACGTCATGTACTTAGACATTTGAAAACTCTGGTCAATTTTGGTCAACTTGAATCAATTTTTTTAAACTTGTACTTCAATACGGCGTATGGATAAAATGAAGGATAAACTTAAGAAAATCTTATACTTCAGATTGATCTCCGATTTTTGAAGTAGTATTAAGAAGTGTATTTATTATTCAATTAAATAATATACAATATTTTTGAATCTTATCATATTTCAATCATAACATATTTCAATACAGTATTCTTAGGTATTTTAAGCAAAGAATTATAAATTCAGTAGATAATATACGAACATGTGAAACCATCGGTACACAAATGCTACAAAACATAATTATTGTTGTAATTTGTGATTAAGAAGAAATAATAAAATAACATCCCGAAAATTTACTATTGTTGGAAAACTTCTTCTACTAAGGAATAGGTTAAAAGCTTAATTCGCTACTCTACACCACAGTAAGTAGCGATATGACTACTGTGGTAGAGCACAGCTCTACACAAAAGACTGTAGAGGCGAGATTTTTATTAAAAAAGTTAACTTATATTAAATACTTTTCTCGCCATCATTTATAAAAAAAAAAAAAACATCTAAAATATTTAATTGAACATATTTCATATTGCCATATGTCTGAGGCAAATCAATAGCTATTCTCGATCACTGAACCCACAAATCAGAGATCTTTACAAAAATATTGCCTTCAAAACAATTCGCCATACGCGTCTCAATTCAGAGTCAATTTCTCACCGGGTTCTCGTGAAACCCGAATGAGCAATGTGAATGTGTTCAATCAGAAACAATACAGCCGTTCCCACAGGCCGCCCCGGGCCGGACCCTAATGCCCTGTTAATGCATCGTTTGAGGTCTATTTTGTTTTTTATTTAATTGTTTTTGAAAGCCTCGGGGTGATACGTTGCAAAGAAAACAGGCTTATTGGTAACGTGTTAGTGTTTGCGTGTTGGTTTTCGGGATTAGTTTTTGATACTGTGAGGTTGATTTTGTTCTTTAGCGTTTAATAAAGGCAGTGATCCGTTACGGGTGAATCAGAAATACCCAAATCACCTCATCTCCTAACTTAACTCCTCTCTCTGTACTTTCCTAAACTTCTTACATTTCATTTTCCGTTATTTCTTGTTTAATTATGCATTTGTGGATATATATCTAGTGTTGCAGATGTAAAATAAGTTTGTCTGCTCGGTAAATAAAAAATAAGGTGTAAAATAAGTCTGTCTGCTTGATAAGTATAGCAGGCAGCTATACTTATAAAAATACTTTTTTCACATTTATACAACATTTTATTTGCAATCAGAAAATATGAAAATATAAAATACAAGTTTGACATGATAATATTCGTAGAATTATAAATCACGAGGGTGTATCCTTTATAAGTTTGCGAATAATATCCAAAGTTACAAAACGATACAGACACTTTTAGGATATCGTGTCCAAGCTATTCTAATTAAGTGAGGTTACAGTTTCCATGGCAACTTGATACGGTTCTATTTCGTAGCTTGTTAACATAAATATTTATTGCTTCTAATGATTCACTTCGTCTATTTCGACTAATTCGTCTTTTTTCTATTAAGTTTGTTTCTATTTTCTATTAAATTAACTACCATATTGCACATGTTACTAACAACATAAAGATTTTATTTCAAAATAGGCAGCTAGTAAAAGGTGTAGGTATGCAAAATATTCATCAATATCGTAGTATAGTATCAGGAGGGGTGGAGACTGGTGACCTGAAATACAGGCTTTTGTCTAGTTTAGGCACCAGTCTCCCACAATATGAATGTATTAAATGCAATGATGTATGATTTGAATTGTTGAATAAATGAAATGAATTTATAGATTAAAGATTTTTCTCTGAATGAATTGCGATATTTTATTCACTCCCAATCTGCTTGTTTCGCTTGGTTTAGCAATTTTCTTTATTGAAAAATCTTTATAATTGTATAAGACAATAGAATCTAGAGAGTTACGCTTTCGAAACTTCACGAGAAACTATTTTTTAAATAACATTAATTCAATACCTTAGAACGGAACAATTGAAAAACGAAATCCACACCAATTAATGAGAAGTTTCACAAACATTTAACCGCAATTAACGTTATTCTCACAATCGATCGCGAATTCGTTCCCACAATTACGGAATGCAAGAAAACTTATTCAGCCGAGTGGCGATCCAGTGACAAAGGGCGGGAACACTGGGCGCAGAGTCACAGATTACAAATTATTTGCGCAAAACACGCCGCCATTGTTGTTGTGCCTACGCGTCGCTGGCGCAAAACTAATTGCTGTATAAAACGTTTTGTTATTAAGATTAGGTGCAGCGAGAACATGAGAAAAATTGAAAGTTTACGATTTTTTGGCGTTTTGTTTCGCCATATGTGTAAGAAATATAATAGTGGTGAAAGTTATAACGACGACTTGCTTTGATGTTGCTATGGTTTTGTTGTAATAGTTAAGTTTTTCAATGATTATGAATTTAAAGTAATGAAGTAACTGAAAAATATTTTTTTTTATTTTAACTTTAAGACGTTGTTAAGTATGCTTCAGCTTCGTTAGCTTGAGCGACATTGACAACAAAAAATAATTTTATTACCAGTTTTTCGGCTCTAAACTTTAAACTCCAATTAAACAGAAATATTATTATTAAAAAAAATAATGAAACATTATTGTGCATTATCTTCATAATTGCAAATACGTGATTACGAAAAAAAAACATCCCAAGAGGGCCGCGTGTCGTATCCGGCACGCGCCTGACCAGCGATGATAAACCGAGAGTGCAACGGTGTTGCCAGCGAATAATCACCGCGATGGGGTTGCAAGTTGCAAGTTAAAATAATTGGCGCCCCGCGGGCCGACGCGCGTTAATGTTTTGATAATGACGCGCGTTGCGACATTTTGTTTTCGAATTTGTATATTATTCTATGGGGGCGATGTTGTTTTGTAAATATCGATGTTGTTTCAACAATAAACTTTCTTTTTTTATTTGTGTTATAATAGAGATTTATCTGTGACGATGAGAATACAAAAGTATTAATATTTATTTTCCGTTTAGAAAACATCCGTAGAAAAATAGTAAAAGAAATTGTTTCTGTTTACTTAGACCTGGTACTTAACAGAGTGTCCTAACTTCAATCAAATTTATTGTTTAGTGAATTTATAATTTATTTATTTTCTTAGCTATAGGTATCTATAACTTTTTTTCAACGTAATTCAAAATTGTTAAAGAAAAAAAGCAGTTGTCTTTGACTGTCAGACACCTTGTGTACAAGGTTGGATAACGGTAGCTTCGAGTCGAGACAGATGGACTGACAAAACGTTTGATGGATTGAGGTGGTTTGTTTCAGAATTCGTTTTTACACGTAGCTATGCTCAGTCAAATATTTTTATAACATTAGCGAAATAACATATGTCAAATTGGCACGACAACAAACTGAAAATCGAAGTATTGCATTGATCTATAAAACTTTTAAAGTTGAACTAGTATAAATGTGAATGTCAAATGTATCAACGCTAGAATTAAGACGAATAAATTTTCGCATCACATTGTACAATCGGTGACACTATATTCTTTCATCAGTATCAAAAATCAATAAAACTTATTGAAATATGTATGTACTTGTAGTGAATTGAAAAGTCCAGTGTTGAGTACTTAATGTTATAAATGCAAAAGTAACTTTTCGAATTAATATCTTTATTTCGATGGCATATAGAAAACGTAACTATAAACATTGTGGAAAAGACTTAAATTCCGGAAAAGGAAATAAATTAATATCAACCTTATTTTTTATCCTCCAACCACCTGTTTCAATTGCAATTAAAATAATATATCGCTAATTTTAATTAAAAACGAAACAAGCCAACCAATTCTAATTACACAAACAGCGGGAAGACCTTTCCTTGTAAATGTTTTTATACATTCCGCATAACGCCTTCAATTTATTTAATCACGCATATTGTGGAGTGCCTTCCGAGAAAAATGAAATTAAAACGTCAGCTCTGACTTCAGACAAAAACAGACCAGACGCCACCACTTCACACGTCAAAAGATTTACTCCTAACCTACATAGATGCTAAACAAACGAAATAAATTTCGTATCAATGTAACGAGGCACGGATAAAGGGTGCGGCATCTGCATGAGACTCGACACGATCAATTATAACCATTGTCAGAAACCGACAATGCGATCTTAACACGTCGTCGAATATTGAGACATTTACTGTATGAAAGACCCACGCTCGACGGTGTACGAGCGGAGACTGATCGGTTTTCGACTTTAACGTTCGAATTTTAAAACAGATTATTGTCTATGGTCGTTGGTTGACAGGTGCGTTCGGAAACCGGGCCAACCTCCCACTGCTTGCCGACAATGAGACAGTTGTCGCACAAAGAGAACTAACAATTCGGGATCACGTGTCGCTAACGTATGTAAGGACTTAATTAAATCGGCGTCTTCGAGAACTACGCAGATGATATATTGAAACGTCTCTAGGGATAACGGGGCAATATTGAATTTATCGAACTTTCTAAAATATCGTGAGAACTCGTTATTGTTGTTCATTCATACATTGATTATTATTTAAAATGTCTCCATCTTTCTCTGAATCATCATATGAATATTCTCATGAAAGCGAAAAATCAGACACCCATTAATTTAGTTACTGACAAAATACGAAGAGAATATCACATTTGGCGCGAGCGAAACCCTGAGAAAAGACAACAACATGTTAATCTAAACAAGATGCAAATAGAAA
This sequence comes from Junonia grisea, assembly GCA_018235645.1. Taxonomy (NCBI): domain Eukaryota; kingdom Metazoa; phylum Arthropoda; class Insecta; order Lepidoptera; family Nymphalidae; genus Junonia; species Junonia grisea. Next base: position 9,574 of record DVXP01004056.1, read on the forward strand.
TACATAGCAATAATAGAGACCATAAGAAATAGGTTTAGAGCGAAGGATATTTGTATTCAAAACCACTTTCCCTAATCCCCTTTACTAATTCCAAATGGTCCACGCTCAAAGAGTTTAAATCGCAAATCCGTCACATTCGGACATACAGATAACAAAACTAAAAAAAATTACAAGTAATAGTTCGTCACAATCCCGACCCCCCGCTGTTAAATCGGATCGCATCCTTGTTAAAGGAGCTAAGCGAAATTTAGAAAAAAAATCACAGAAATGGACACGAGACAACAGATGCATTCAAAAAAGTCGCGTTCAGAAATCTCATTACGACGATTTGTGGGGGTTGAATAGGTTAATGTTTTGTGAATTGAAAGAAATCGAGCGCATGGGCGTTTATGGCAATTAACACGATTTTTTGTCTATGGTTATAACTATTTTTTTAAAATATGCCTAATGACAATGTTTTTTTGAGTTCTATAGGGTTGTCAATATGATAATATTCTGTTCTTGGTGATGTTTAAACAGCGAAACATTAAGAAAAAACATCAAATATCATTGTCAGTATTTATTTATTTTACGACAAAATATATTTTTTTAAAACCTTCATTAATAAAAATTTAACTATATGTAGTGCAAAAAGGTTATTGCTGTAAGTTTACATTACAAGTTCAATAGAAACGGACGGACGGATCTAATGTATATTGTTATTTACCGTTCAACAGAGAGCTGTAAACAGATTCGTGTCAAACGCAAATGAAATCAATTAAAAACAGCGACACTTAAGTTTTGTTGTTCCCGCGCTGACTGTCGCGTATTGTACAGTATTAATCGTATATTTTCATAAATACTAGGTTTGACCCTCGAAGTCGGTCGTCAAGGTTTCGACTTATACAAGAAAAAATATCGGTAGATAGTGCATAGCAGAAAATATCGACTGTACTGCTCCATCACAACGAACAGCGAATTTAATTTACAAAAAAAATCGTGTTTATATTTAAGTACCTCATGTAGTGTTAAAAAAAGGCAACAAATTTATTCGGATGTTTTAAAAATATTTGGACAGTTTCACTTGGGCAGTTGAAATAATGAATGGGCAGTTTTATAATACTTGGTCAGTTTTTTAATTAATTGGGTAGT
>DVXP01004057.1:0-10703 GCA_018235645.1 Junonia grisea
GATGTAAATGTTAAAATCAAATGGTTTTTTTTAATAATTATTTTAAAATCACAATTGATTTTGAATTATAAATAGGTAATATAAATTTTGTTTTCTCGATTTACAATAATATAATATCATTAATTGATTAAAAAGCAGACACTGAGAAATAGTAGGAGGAAGTAAAAGGAACGAACTCATAACAAAACTTCTCCGTTATATATAAACGTGTTTTGAATTACTGACAGCTTCCGTCGTATCTAGCCGTACGAAAACAGTGCAAGTTTTTTATGCGGTGTATAAAACATTCCATAAAAAAATAATCTGTATTTCATTATAAACGTTTATTTCTTTCTTAATGTTGCACCACTTTACGCCTCTCAAGGTGATTTACATTTACCCAATTTGCAAAATTGTTACTAAATCAGTTCCGCATGCGTGGATAAGTGTAAATACACCTCATCAAAGATACTGCAAGAAGTGTCTATCGATCACGTAACCACTAGTGCTATGTGATACGTAAATGTTATCGATAAGCTGTTGCGGTCGGTAAAAGTCCGTCTGGCGAGTGGAAGCGTCTGAATATTATTGAAGAGCACATCATAAACAAACATTAGTAAAATTGGCACTCGGCACACTAGAGGAGGCGTTTGTAATACGTACAGAGGATGAAATGAAAGTGAAACGTGCGCGTGGTGAAGTGGTCGTTCAACTCGGCACGCGCCTGCATCCCCGCGCGGTTTCTTTGCTCGTAGTTATGATTTCAATGCAGCTTGTCGGCCGACTCTAGGGATGTCCAATGGAGAAATTGTTAATTTTATTTGTTTCATAGCTTTCGAAAAAATTTCTACTTTTTAAATTTTATTTTATTTTATTTAAATAACAAAGCAGACACATAATTCAGATAAATATACAAGTAATTCCTAATAAAAAAGGATTTGTTGTAAGAAGTACCAATTAAGTTTAGATGCAAATGTATACAATATTCTTGTATGTAACGGCTCGTTTTTTATTATGTTTTATGTATATTTAATCGGCACCAACCTACCAACCTATCTGATTAGAAAATTGCGCTAGTGAAACCGCGAGGGTCGCTTCGTACAAGAAACTATGTAATTATGTACATAACAAGAAAGATGCAAGTTAAGTCACAATATAGCTAGATAGTTTTTGAGCTTCGTATTACATTTAGAGTTGTCTTAGGTCTTATCTGTAATAATTTGTCGCACATTATTAACGAACTATGTCCCCATAGTTTCTTAGTATAAACACATTTTATCTTTTCCTTGATTTTCCACTCTTGCGACATGAAACAATTGAACGCAACTCATGTAAAGATTATTTTATCTCTATAATACGAGTAATACCTACGTTTGACCATGAGGTGTCGTTTAATGGCGTGATAAAAACAAGTTATCGTTTTGGTATGTAGAAAACATTGTATTGGCGTGCAAGCGGCGGCGCCGACGTTGGCAGCCACGCATGCGGCAAAAACTGTGGCTAATCGCTGGCCCGCCGTCTTACGCAACGTCTTATAAACATACTCGGATTCAGGCTAGCTCATGTGAAAACTTATAAATTAACATATCCGCTGATTGTCGCTATCCGTTTACATATTTTAATACTAAACACATAGTCGTGACTGATCTAATAGTAACAATTATATTTTCATCAATTAACAATTCAATCATTGTTTTACATGCGAAAGCGTACACTAGGTACTAGTCTACCGCTTATGTACCTATAGCTCTTTTTTGGGTTTTCTAACCCCTATGTTAGTCATGGCCATAAGCGACACGAAATCATTATCGAAATTTAATGAAAACGAAATGATTTTTTTATGCAAATGGTTTGCCAAATTTAGTCGCGTTATCGTATCATTTTACACTGGCTAATGTATTTATATTTTTTATACTTTTAAAACTGATTTTATAATCAGTTTTTGCTTTTAATTGCGAGAAATTTAACTACTATTTTCACGCCTGGGTAATATAGAAAATACAATGAATAATTAGATTAAGCAAAATGTTTATATTTGCATTTTTAAATAAAATAAACTTGGCTTTTCAATCATCAAGCTTAAAACTGTCTCAATGAATATAAGTAAAGGTTTTTTTTTAGATGAGCGCTTGCTAATAAACAGTAAACATGTGCACACACTAACAAATTTGTCTTACACAAACAAAAACAATAAATAAGTATAAGATTTGCGTTGTTGGTACTTTGTGTAGTAATTTACTATTTTTGATTTTACACACACATCTAAATCTATTGTTAACAAAAGTATGTATGTAAAGATTTTGTTCGTAATCAATTTTCCGTAGACAAGAAGATATAAACATTTCCTGTGATTTTTTACTATTTAAAGTTTCTACAATTTTTAAACGAATTTAATAATTAGCGACATCAAGATTAAGCGACGTATTTCTTCAATAAGCCGACAACATTATAGACGTTTGTTTTAATCACTATCTACGTGTTTATTTGCGCATTGCGGTGTGGTGTGGGAAGTTGGCAGTAAACTAATATGCGTTCCCGTCCACTCGACACGGTGTAGCAATATTGCGTTACAAATACGAGCGTATTAGTCTCTTCGACGACAAACCGTGCTCATATATGTATATTTGTATACTATATAAAATTATACACGTAATATATTCGCTTCGTTTACTAATAAGACGTTTTAACTTGCAAACTGCGTCGTACAACATCTTACCTAGTCGTCATAAATTAATCGCTAATCTCTACCTCTAGTGTTGTTTGTTTACATAAGTTATAAAAACGATTTTCCTGTTGTAAACGTTTATATAAATTATTTCACAGAAGCGTAATAGAAGTAGAGTCACGATACCCGACACGCTCGGCCGGCGGTGTACATTCGCATGCTCTATATTATCGGCGGGAGAATGAGAGTGATTCAGCGGGCCACTCCTACATAGCCCGTATAAGTAATATTCGGCTTTGTTTCATTTATCTCGGATTGTGATGACGTATTGCCAATTTAGACTTGCACGACGTAAATGTTACACTGTAGTAGGTTGGTTAATGAGTAGAATATTTAGTATCATAACAAAGGTTTTAAAGTACACAGGCATACTTGTTCGACAATTTGTTTTATATAAAGTATACTGTATTTGAACCCGTTTCAGTAGAACGCTGTCAAACTTACAAGAATCTGATATGTTTTGTTGACTATCAAAATTATGGCCATATTTTTATACCGTTAAAACAAACCAATACATACATTTAATAATTATAAGAATATTTGTTATATGTAGACTAACACAAGTTTGGCTTTAGCGTAAGAAAAAAACGATAAAAGTTGCTTCGATTAGTTCGCGTAATCATTCTCAAGTAGAGGTACTCTATCGTTTTTACGTTCATACTTTCACGGAGCCATACAATTTAATTTTATATTATGTAATTCTTAATTCATTACTCAGTAAAATAATGTATTTATCTTCTAGAAACTCGAGTTCGTGAACGTAACGCGATATTCGTTACAATATATTTGTTTAGTGTATAGAGACGATGAAATATTATGTTACAATTTTAGCACACAGTCCTACGTAACCTACGTAACGTACCTAGTATTATAAGCTGGTAAACGAAATGGCAACCAAATGGAAAATTAAAACAGGAAAATGTTACTTTATATTTAAATATTTCACCGTTATTGTATGCTCCTCAACTATCGACAATAATGCATTTCTTCTTGCCATAAAGCTGATTTATTTATTTATAAGTCCGCCTACAATACGTATGAGAAGCTGAGAAATAAGGTTAAGAAAACCTAAATAACTGATTAATATAAGAAATCAAAACTTCCGACGTATACTAAACTGTAGCCTGGTATTTCACAAAATTTAAAAATGCAATAAGAAATAAATTATGTTAGTTAAAATTTAATGTCATGTTAGAGCTGTTGTTTATAGTAAACTATTTTCGTTAACAGATAATGTGGTGCCCATGAAGGGAGGTGCTAACCGTCTCCAGTTATGAATTCGGACGTGCACCGTCACCAGGCGCATCCGCCGTTGGCGCAGGTACCACGTTCGTTATTACTATAAAATACTCTTTATACATAAACTTATATTAGCCAGTGAAACTATGGTTACCTAATTACCATGGTTTTAATAGATGAAAGGCCTTACGTGCTTGGTTCTTTTGAAATCCAGAGTGGTTTAAGTAAAAAACTCACAATCTAGAATGGGTGATAGTTCAAATATTGAATCCAACAATTTTGTATATTTGTATAGGTACAGTAATAAGGTTGATATGGTCATTAATAAGATACGCAAATTCGATTCAAAATCGAAATCGATAATGGTTCGTATATGATCTTTATTATAATAAATACTCTTATTCCATTGTAAGCATATAATGTTATCGCAGTTTATAATAAGTCATAGCTAACTGAGCCGCTTGTATGGCAAACAAATGAATGATTGTGTCGCATTCCTTCTCTGGTATCCCGCAATGAGGCAACGTGATGTATTAGCAACGATTACTTAATATTAAATTAATAATTATCGTTAGGTAAAGTCAGTTAAAATTGCTTTTAAAAGTAATTTCTTAATATAAAGTTTATTTTGTGTAGCATTGGTATTTAAATATATATTTACGTAATAATGGTGATATGCACTGTAAATTTAGAGAAACGTGAATTTATTCTGTTTCGCATATATAAATAACAATTTAACCTTCAGACGTAATGGGTGTAAATCCAATGTATAATTGAAACAAAGAAACTGAATGAGATCTGTGTGAATCTATATAATGAGAAATTGTAAATTAAGTTGCCGGGCGTGTTGCTTTGACTGTGGAGTACCTGCGACGCATTCAGCTGGCGTCCGGCCAACTTCAGTTTTCAAGGGATCGTTAGCTTTGTCTATAGTAAAAGTAAAAAAAAAATGTCTGGCGTAGTAATATACGATAAGGAAATTTAACATAAGACTGAAATCTAAATACAGTTCTATTTAAAATTTAAAATATTTATAAAGAATTATTTATTTTGAACTTAAACAAGGCGTCATTAAATATGTGCAATAATTATCTTATTGTAAATGATATGCAGGTTTTATAAATAAGCAAGATTGCGTTTTCTTCTTTTTGTACTTCCTACCTTTTCATTAAGATAAATTGCCTCGTGCAACTGATTCTTACCCAGCAGTGACTAAGCTGAATAAACGTGCATTTTTATGACGTTAACATCTTTTATTGTTGAGAAGGTATTCTATTTTTGTTTAACAAACTTGCATGGACACGATTGAAATAAACGTTATTTTTATGTTGCTTTACGTTAAAATTTTAAGCTTCGAAAAAAATACACAATTAACATATACCTACATAATTATTGCTATGTAAGTAGTTTATTTATAGGTATCTTAACTCTATTTCTTTTTTTATTTTTATTTAAAATATGCTTCCTGGGCTCAAAATTGTCCATGCCTTTGTTTTTCCCTTGTTTACAATTTTTATTCTATGCGTACATTCTTCCTCCAATCAACAAGAACTTAGAACTACTTTAACTTAATGTTTCTAGGGACCCAAGTCCCAACCTGACATAACTCTATTTCTTTTTCTAGAGACAGGAACAAACTTAGGCCATTTTTGTACTTGCAATTTCTTAAAGCAATCAATTGTCATAATATAAAAACAACATAATTGTACAGCTATAGTCTACACCGTATTTGTCGCACGTGTTCCAGCACGGCGTGCACGGCGCGCAGGGTGTGGGTCCGTGCGGCTGGTACTCGGCGTCGGCGGCCCCGGCGCCGACCGCGCCCGCGCGGCTCAAGCGGGCACAGCCCCCGCATCAGCTACCGGTAATTATATGTGTATATCTGTATGTTACTAGGATTTTTATTATGGAAGTTTTCAAATTTGGACTTCATTTTCAAATTTGGAAAGCAGGGCGATATGGATGTGCTACATTTACTTTAGGTAACTCTTGGTTATGCACGTCTGTGAAATACCTATTTATACTAAGTCGATTAGATAATAATTTAGGTACATTCAAAATGCCAAGAAGGTTTTTTTAGATTAACTTATTCTCAAAACGATAATAACAATGTTGTCAAATCGAGGTGCCATTTAAATCACTTTTCATTAGGTATATCTGTTTTATGTATGGATATTAAAATGGTAATAAATATTTTATGTCTTTGTCTTACGTGACAATATGTAGGTATTTCATATAAGGACAAAATAATGTGGTCTATGTATTAATGTTGAATGATTAGTATAATTTTTTTATTATCATTATCATGAATATTATGCGATCTTGGTCTGCACGCTACCGAGCTATTATATAAATTTGTACAGACGGACGTTCGACAGGTAGTAGTTTATTTGTTCTAGAAGCTACATACACTCTTCAATACTGAGGATTTAAACAAAAATATTTCAACACTGAAAATTTTAATACACACGATACTATGTTACAATTTCGTTCCTGGGCGAAGATGTTCAAAATTATTCAAATATATTTTTTAATTTTTCAAAACACAGTATGACTTTTGCTATGTGCAATATCAAAGTGATATTGTGCAAAGTGCTGAGCTGTGACAGAGTTTACAATTGTCTTCCTGTAATGTTTAAGTCCGGCGGAGGGGTCAGTGGAAGCAATGGTCCTCACGTGCCGCTCTCGCCCACAGCGTTACAAAATTCCGTTCCACATAATGTAAGTTCATTTTTGACGCCAAACGAATGCCGCACGCCCTAAAGCTTTATTATAACAAAATTGTATTTATTGCTTTTTATTAACTATTCCAAAAAAATAAATATTTGCATTCTTTTTGCTTCTTGTTCAGAAGGGATACGGAGCTCGAGCGGTTTGCGAATTAAAATGAAATTAAACTGATATGCTTTTATCCAAAGCATTAACATTGCTAATTAATATAATTCGTTTGTATTGAAAACTATATTAATTTTCTAAAAACTTGTAGATCAAAGCTTATTAGACGGATTGTTTTTAATAGAAAATTGTTTAGATGATATGAGTTTGAGGTAAACTAACATAATATTCAAGTATGTAATATAATTATGTAACTAAAGTATTGACGCAGGAACGGTCCAAGCGACATTTTTTTATAAAAATTAATAAAATTAATATTTCCTTTTCCTTGTCACAAATTGTCTCTTTTCTTAAAAATAACGTAGCCTTGTTCACTTTACACAGTATTCATAACAGATGACAAATATTATGCGTGAAAAACCTATACATTTAGTACATCAAGCATCACTTGTTCTCGCACAACTAGTCTTATGTGGCGTATGTAACGTGCGCGTTGTTCGCAGAGCGTGATGTCGTCGTCGGTGCGCGCGGCGTCCGGCGCGCCCGCGCCCGCGCCCATGCACACGAGCCAGACGAGCGCCGGTGCGTACAACACGACTACTTTTTTTTGCTAACGCTGGGTAAATCCCGGAGGCCCAATTCCCCACCCCTACCCCATTCATTCCCCATCCATTTCCCCTAAAAGGACGGCAACGCATTTTGTAGCTCCTCTGGTGTTGCATATGTCCATGGGCGGCAGTATTCACTTACCATCAGGTGATCTGTCAGCTCGTTTGCCCCTTATCCCGTAAAAAAATAATCTTTATAGATACCCGACTCCTAGGGAAAGATTGGGTTATGTGAGATTGCCATGCGATGGTCGCCATCAGCACGGAAACGAAGAGAATGCGGGATCGCTTTCATTTCCGCTGCCCCTTCTGATACCACGAGTACTATGGACATATTATATTGACTATATCAAATACGAGGATACACTTAATATAAATTAAATATTATTGCCATTTCCAGTTCTATTTTTGCCTTTGAATGGTTTTGAGTTTGTAAACAGACTTAGACTCAAAATTAGTCAAAGAGAATGAAGATGTTTTTGGCCGTGTGATAAACATATGCATTTTGACAAATAAAAGTATAAAAATATTCCGTAATTTTATAATATTAAAAATAGTGGCCTGTCGTAAACAAAACTTCCGGAAATATGTTTACAAACTGCCTGCTACCCTGGACAGAGGCAAATTCGTTTGTAATCAAGTCAAAGTGTATGAAGATTACTTAAGCTGTGACTAATGAATGCTGAAATCATTTTACCATATATAATAATAGTTATGAAGCTGGTTGTTAGCCAGTAAACGTACATTTTAAATTACTCGAAGCTAAGAATTAACTAAATCTAATAGTTTCAATAATATTCTAGTTCTAATAATATTTAGAGGAAGGGGTATCATTGATTTTCAAATAAAGAAATTGAAGTCTAAAACGACTTATGTTAATTGTTCGTGTCTGTTATTTGTTTATTTTTATTAATATGTTATATACGATATTTTTATATAAGTTATTTTTAACGTCCACATCACGGCCTAATTCCACGGCGCAATTTTTCCTCTTTTACAATAAAATGATTTCATTATAAACAAATATAAATTCAAGTTCACAAGCCCTATTTCGTTTGAGTCATGCAAAATGTCCATGTGTCATCACAATGAGTTGTATAATCCTTGCATAAAGCTGAGATGATTGTTACTCGTGTCTGTTTCACTGCCCGTGGATATTAGACGTGTTCGAGTAAATAGGTATTTTATATTTATATCATATCGACCTCTATTGACAGATCATTATAGAGTCACTTCTCTGTTCCACTGCCCTAGAGTCTTCAATGACGTAAACTATAGGATATAATCGTCAGATACTGTGCGAAAATACATAATTAACCGTAATTCAATGTCTTTTCCGTAAAGGAAATTTACAGGAGTAATCTTTAGTAGAAATTTGTTAGTAGATTTTTTTCTATTTCAATTACCTTATGGATTGTTATGATTCATATAATATTATTATTCATGTAAACAAGGTTGATTCTTAATAAAATTATTCTATTTCATACTTGCAGTGGTACCTAAAGGAGCGAGTGATGTCCTCGTGAACTCATCTGGCCAGAATCCGCCGCCGGCCGCCAACAGGCTGGTCAACATGACGCAGTGGCCGTGAGTTTATTATTTTGTGCTATTTTTATATTGTTTACATTCGTTTCTTTATATGGAAATATTTGTTAATAATAATAACAGCATTTGTTTATTGACATCGCGATTTAGACATTTAAAAAATCTTGCGTTGTTAATCTTGAGTGTATAAACATAATGAAGAAAGCTAGATGATGCATTAGAATAGTGCAACTTATTATTAAGTGTTGCTTAAAACATTTAGGTATACATATATTTTACATCGTGATATTCAGCAAAAAATAGAATTTACTTAGAAGGTGTAATCCTCGAAAAAACTATGTTATAATTTATTTATCTACAGTAACAACTCTTTTGTAGAAGAATTTCAATTCACGTTATATAGTCACTTTATTTTTTTATTATTATAATAACTTGTTTGTTAAAACGTGATTTACTCAAAACACACTATTACACTACATTAATTCGATAATTCGATTAGTTAATACTGTTAACCAATCAAAATTATCAGATAATTACAACAAAAATTATCGCGTGTTGATAAAAAACATACTATTTAGTTTTTCGTTAATCAGTTTCTGCTTGTGCAAAGATGAGGACAGGACGAAAAGTGTTTAGCTCGCGATAAGATATGGTTTATCTTATGTATTGTGTTAACGTCTCGGCGCTATTGAGCTATGGAGACCGACTGCGAGCGTGGGAGTGACTCGAGATCTAGTGTATCTAGTGTGCCGCTGATAGATTACGACGAGTTTGAGTAATTACTCCTTTATATTTTGTTCACTTTGCCAATTAAAGTTCTAGAGAAATCGGTTAAGAAGCGATAAGATTGTGATGTGTTGTAACTAATGCTTGCAAGATTTTGTGATATTGTTCGTGTGACTCAGCGATTTATCATTTTTTAATAGTTTTTATTTTACTGTACAGTTAATTTTCTATTTTAAAACTGTTAATATTTAATATAAAAATCGAATAATTTATATAAAGTATACATTTAAGATTCTACTACATATAATAAATTAATCTGAGTATAATATTCTGCGTCGTTTGAGGTCACGTTAACTCGCCTGTACGCTGATTTTTTTCTATACAGACATCATAATTACTTCTCATGGCGCCGTAGAATTAATATAAATACCTAATGTATTTCAATAGAGCAACCTACTTAATTACTTATAATGCTGTTTATTGCTTTATTATTCGCTTGTTAATTATTATTGTAGGTATAAAAGACAAATATTTGTTTTGTTTACATTTATATTTTATTTTTACTTTGTGAAAATAAAAGTAAATTTACATATTTATGTGAGGACTTTGTTAAAATTATTGAAATAATTAATTTTATCTTTAATAAATAAGATATAACGTAATTCAAACAAGTACATTTGTTAGTGTAAATACTTAAATAAAATATAAAATTATTTAGTTAATTTTTTCATTAGATAAATTTGACCAAGTGCGTGTCGAGCGACGCGCATGAAGGAAGTTTTCGTCATAATATGCGGATATCCATTTTTTAAATCTTAAAAACTAACTTATTTCTTAACAACTAGCATGTTTGTATTAACAAATTTCAATGAAAGGGTCTGGCCGAGTTTCCATAAGACATCTGCATTGGCTTCTTTATTGACAGTGGTGCCTTTATTCTATTGCTAGCCAATAAAAATAATTTTTGACCAATTTTCAAACCCCTAATTTAATTAGTTTCGAGCAATGGGGGTTAGAGCCCCAAACTTCAAATTTAATTTTCTACC
>DVXP01004058.1:0-10703 GCA_018235645.1 Junonia grisea
CCGCTGGATTTTCAAGTGCTAAATTTGTGTTTAAATTCATCTCGAGCTCGGCGGCGAAGGAAAACATCGTGAGGAAAACTGCATGTGCCGGAAGAAATTCTGACACTTGTATATCCACCAATCCGTAGTAGAGCAGCGTGGTGGATTCAGCTCCATAACCTTCTCCCTAATAGGAGAAGAGGCCTATGCCAAGCAGTGGGATATGTACAGGCTGTGTCACGAGTAAAACTTACGAATATAATAATAATTCTCTGTGACTAAGTAAGTTTCAATTTAGACAGAAATGACAAATGCTCTATCAATTTAGTAGTTCCATTGAAAAAAGGACCGTATTATCATATCGCAGAGTGAAAAATTGTATAAAAATAAAATCGGCTGACACACGTTCAGCTTTCAGGATCACGATTCAGGCTATTATAATACGGTCCTATTTTCTATAGACCCAGTAAAAGTCTGGGCACTTTTCCGTTCTTTTTAAACTGAACCTAAGTTGTTTTCGATTTCAACGATAAGGGCCTTTACACCTTCAGCTTCTCTTTGATTTTTATGAGTTCTTATGGGTTGATTCTCGTATTTTGACGTTATATTATATTATTGCTATATGTAAAGAACAGCCATAATTAAGTTGACACTGGCCACACACACTAATTGCGTGGCCACAAGGGAGACAGATAAAAATCAGCAGAGGAATAAAAAACCTCATAGCCTGAGCGGTCTCCTTTTGACAGCGCACAAGACTGATATTAATTATTATATTTATTTTCTTTATTATAATATCTTTTCTTTATCATGTTGGTTTTATATCCTTTTTTAAGCGACTTCAAAAAAGGAGTGTTCTCAATTCGGCCGGTATATTTTTTTTAAGTTTGTTCGCCGATTACTTCGCCATTTTTGAATCGATTTTGATGATTTTTTTTTTATTTAGAAAGAAGATACTCCCGGAATAGTACCCTGATGAGGATATCAAGGTCTAATGATGGGATCTTGGTGGAATTGAGGGAACTCCCCAAATTTTATAGCCACACCTATAGTGATTTTGGCTTTTTTCAAAATACCTTGGTCATTTGCTTACGAAAAGTAAGGTTTGATGAAGTGGAACTGATGATGAAAACCACATATGATCATCAAAATTTAATAAAAAGTAACTATTGTACGCGTTTGGTTCTATTTCTTTGAGATTGTCGCTAAGCAATTGATATTAGTCAACATGCATATGATGAAATCTAGTTGATGATGATGATGATGATGATGGAGTACTAGGAGAACTCCTCAACGATTAACAGCCTTGCAGCGGAAAAAACAATACTTTTTAATTGGTCATTAGCAGTTGACCATAGGCCATTGTAACTTAGGTAGTGTGTAATGTCAGTTGTCGTCCACAACGTGCTGAACGAGAGTTGACTTATATTTAGAGTTGGAAGCCATGCAATGGAATTCTTTAGGCTCCACGCACACGTTCTGTTCGGGGCGGTTCAGTTTTATTTTGTTCAACCGAAAAATCACATTTTCAGTTGTTTCCCGTACGGAAACGTTAACGACGTGTGCACCTTGTCAAACATTTTGTAGGTAATTGGAGCGTTCCGAACTGAACCGAAACGAACCGAAACCAAACGTGTGTGTTGAGCCTTATGGATAGTCTGCACAGACGTGTAAATTCTGTGCATTCCTATTAATTATCACTTGTAACGAAAACTTAAAATAATTTTATATGTCAATAAATGCATTTTCTTTCTTACTTTCTAAATACCAAACTTTATAACACATCGGATTTTAAAGAAATTCAACAAGCAATTAATTATTCTTCCTGTTTATTTATTGAATTTTCATTTCTGCACCACAATCGATTTTATTCAATATACAGACATTTTAACCCTGAAGTAGGATAGCATCCTATCCTTCTAATCCTATCCTTTAAATACGATCAGCCCCTAATAGATAAAATACTGATTAAAAAAATTCTTAACTTAAATGAAAAAAAAAAACAAATTACAGAACCGATTTTTTTGAAATTTATATGAGACTAATCTGGAAGTATATGTATATTCTTTCCAAGAAAACAAAAAGAAATCTCAAAATCGGTTGAACAATTAGGTATATACGGTTTATTTAATGTCACTCTTAAAATCCGTTGAAAATATAATAACCTCGTTGTAAAGTTGCAAAGTGCTTAAGAATCGATATAAGGCTATTGCATCTTCAATGTTCAGTGCAAGTCATCAATACGACAAAATACGTAATTTCATTAATTTGTATTACAAAATCGAAATTACTGAACTGATTTTATTGAATGATACCGATCTGAAAGTATGTTCTTTTCAAGAATACAAAAAAAGTCATATAAAATACATAAAAAAGTTACAGCTGAAAATGAAAAATAGTTTCAAAGTATAATAACCACGTCGTTGTAAAGTTGCAAAGTGCTTAAGAATCGATATAAAGCTATTGCATCTTCAATATTCAGCGCAAGTCATTACGCCCGGGTGGTCACGTCGCATTGCATTATCTCCGCATAAATTGACCGAGTGGTGGAAACTTCCATTAACGCTTAAATGTTTCATATATTTACATATTATTAAATAATGTTGTGAATAATATTAAGTTTTACATTAAAAAGAAAGTAATAAAAGCTGAGGGCTAGGCGACAATTGACAATAACTTAAAGAGACAGATCAAAGACTGATGAAAGATCACTTTGTTTATTGGATAAATTAAAAGCGGTTGCCGCGAAATTACTTAGCCTATACCTATTACCAAAGAAAATTAGTTAGGCCGATACAGGGTCAATACATGTTTTGTGTTTTAATTGAAACTGTTTTAACGAAATACGATTTCAAGGCCATACACAAAAAAATTATTTAAATCGGTTCAGTAGTTTAGGCTCTACACAGTTTTTAGTTTTAGCACAGATTTCACATGATGTATATTTTCTAACAACGAATGTATATTTTCTAACTACTATGTAGAAACTAGAAAATAGTATCTACCGATGCCGCTTGGATAAAATACATTACTCAAGGTCTATTGATGACTATTAAGATGATTTACAGCCTGTTTGCATATTATTTCGACTATAAAACTATTTAATTTGTTTGAAAAAAGTTTTTTAGTATCTTGCCCAGTATTTATTTTTCTACTGGTTCGAAGTGTTTCTGAATAGGAATAATATACGTAGTTTCAATTAGTACACATGATCCGAATTGACCCTGTATATTATGTCTTATTTTTTGTATTAAAGCAAAAGGACAATACGTAACTACAGGAATAAGACATTTCATGTTTTCTTTCAACGCTCAGATAATATTTACACCAAATACCGATACATCTCCGTTTGTTATTATAATCGAAAAAGAAAAATATTTTTCCTTTTCTTTACTTTCCGAAGTAAGACAACGATAAATATACAGGTGATTGATCCGAACCTGCACCAATTTATCATGAAGTGTTTGAGTTTCGCCCGTTTTCGTATGAACGTCAATACTAATGGGTTTGATTAAACTTCATAATTAATCATAACGAACGAAACACTTAAGTTTCTTTTGTTGAACGAGGTTATTCATCTTACGCCTCCATAAAAAATTTAATTTCCATAAAAAACATAATACTGCTGAAATTTATATGTATATGACAATTTTATAATTTGATTTTATGAAAGTTTTATTGTCAAAAGAATATAGTCAAGTACCTAAAAAAAAAACCAAAAGGCCGTTCGAAAAAATAATAAAAAAGTAGTTTTGATGCCATCTAATATTACAAAGATAGAAAGATACTTTTTTTTAAATAAATGATTGCTCTGACTAATACGCTATAACGAAATGTTGAAAAATGCCAAACATCAAAGTCGTCTACTTTATCTGCTAAATACTCAATTTAGTCAATTTCGCGTTCACGACCCTGGCTTTGTAAGGACAGCGGGTAACGAACTTAAAAATAAGACAGCAAATCAATAACTGTGGTCTAACAACAATGTTTACTACGGTAGAGCACTGACTAATATTAAATTGTATAAATACCTACGAGCTTAATGGACATTTATTTAACACTTTACTTAATTTTCAAATTTAATTTTTATCATCAATGTTTGCGGTGGAGCCTAGCTGTAATTTACTATATATACATACTTAGGCCAGAACACTCTTATAAAAAATCGCCATGAAATAGTTAATGTAGTGTTTCGATCGAGAAGTAAAAAAAACCTTAAGTAAAATATCTTTCCTTTATTCCAATTTCTTTTCTTACCTCCTTCCTTATTTTTGAATTGCCATTTGTGATTCCTCTAGGCTTCTAGGGTTACAAATGTCTGAGTGAAGGTATTCACTTAACATTAGATAACTCGTTTTTTTTTATTTGACATTCTACTTAAAGAATTTTTCAAATTGGATTGGTACTTCCTGTTATAAATGCCTTAGACATACAAAGAAATAAATTGTTCTACTTAATATTATAAGTGTAGATAGGAAAAGTTTAATCCGTATGTAATCCACTTTTTCTAGTGTAGAAAAGGTAATGCGTAGTTTGTATGTACTTTGCAAGAAATAAATAAATTATTTAACACTAGTTGTCCCCTGATTTCATCAAGTCTTACAAACGATATTTTGATATCGAACGAAGAGATATTTTTTGTCCCAAAATCATTTAGAAAAAGCACTAAGCTTGTTCTAAACGATTCCGGTCAACCCTCCTCGACTTGACGGAGACACTGCTGTGTTCCCTGATCTGTTTTACTCAACTCCCATAATATGTTTATTGTTGAAGGTATAATAAACGTCAAAATTCGACCATTTCACCAAAAAATATATCATAATTTGAGTACCAAAACTTGTCCACAAAATTTTGAAATTAAGTTAATTACCACATGAACAACTTTTGCACATGAAACACTTACATACTGTGTATACTACAACTTGACGTGAACATATTCGACCCCACCGCCCTTGACACATATTTTTAATACCATTTCAGCTCTTTAACTAAACTGAGGTAGAAATGAGGAGGTCAAGCGACGATCGTATAGAAGCAAGTAGGTATGGTAGGTAGAATTCACACGCCACAACTTAATCCCTATGCTTCATGCCTTAAGAACTAAATCTTAAGGCGAGCAAAACAATTCTGTAATTATAATCTCGAGCTCAAATACCGTTTCTATTGAAATGGGTTTTAGCGAGCGAAATAAAAATCTGTAACATTTTACGTGGTTTCAAGAAAATTGTATGAATTTTTGAGGGTATAATTGCGGTAATGACAAAGCCTTGTGTGGAACCTAGTGTTTTAAACATTATGTGAAATTTACAATATACGAATAAAAGTCTTATTTGATAATTTTGACGTTTGTAGAGCTCTTTATTCTCAAATAGGTTTAGTTTTTAAAATAGTACCTACAATATTGAGATATAATTAAAATACCATCAAAAGTATAGAATGAAAAATGGAAATGCTCAAACGACCCACTGAATCATTATTCGGTACTGGATATGTATTAAAGAAGCATTACAGCAGTAAATAACTTTCCAGAACATTTATCTGTGGAAATATTTTTTAAGCTACATTCTTATAGAACATTTTTTTTGATAATGTTGCAATAATTTTCAGAGTTCAAGTATCAAGCGTATCAAGTTTACGTAAAGCCACCCACAGCCAAGGGTTTACCTTCAGGCAATGTTGAGAAATAAAATCACATTTATTACAATTTTTGTGGAAGCAGGCTCAGCGTCACGATGGTGACGTCATAAGAAAATACGGCACGCGATAACTACCTCAATCTACAGGTCTGGTTTCATAGAGTGACCATGACGATAATCTGTGTATTACGACCGTTATAAAGCGTCGCTAAAATGTCTATAAAAATAGCCTTTAATAACATCCATGGAAAAAAATGTTTTTCATAATAATTAAGTGGATGATTTTTGGACTGTATGAATAAAGTTTAAGAAGAATCATGTTCATCCATTTTTTTCGATGCACATTTCTTGTTTCGTGTTTTCTTCTTTAAAACCCTAAATAGACTCTACATTTTACTTTGAAAATGACGCACTTTCAATATTTCAATCCCTTATATTACGCAATATTCATTGTGGTGAAAGTAATAATATTTCCATTTATATTTTAACTTTTAGTTTTTTTTTCTATGTAATTTGTCATAAAATTCCATATTAATGTTAAAATAAAAAAGGATAAAATATTTTATCCTATCTCATCCTTTTATATAGGGTGAATGAATTATAACTAAGAAACGATATACCCTTAATGATTTTAAGTCCTTCCTCCTAAATTTAAGTTGTTTTCACAACATGTCAGGGTCATGTCAGCTAGGGTCTAATTTCCACTTCTAAATCTGTGTTAGAAATACTAATGACATATTCCATGGTAATACGTGAAAGAGTTAATTGATCTGTACGTATTAATCGCCGCCACGTCACCACCGAGGCCTTCTCTAATGAGTTTATCCGAAGCCTCTCAACATAGACACATGGGGAACTATTGACAACTAGCTCTGGCACGCGGTTTTGCGATAAATAGTTTGTTAACGAGAGTTGCGGGATTGTTTTATAGTTTCACATTTTAGAAGTAGCTAGGAAGTAAAACAATCTGTGACTTTATAGTGAATATTTAATATTTGTACTTTAATGAGTGTAGCTAAATATGTCTAATAGATAATTATGTAGTAGCTATAAAATAATCTGAAATACACCAGATTATACATCTTAAAACACGAGACAAAGAACATTATTTTTTATGCCTTTATGGTTTTGGTTATTGCTCCACTAAGTTTGACGTTCAGTCTGGTGTCAATTTAATCAATAATCTCGGTTATTTGTATGTTAGATGATTATAGATTTTTTTACAATCTTTCTAGTTTTCGAATTTGATTAAAAAAATCGAATGATATAATATATTGGCTCGCTTACAAACAAACAACACTTCAACTTCCCATATTACTAGCTATAGTATTTGTTATAATTATTTTTACACGTTGTTCTCGAATGACAATACCACAATATTCTTTAGCTTGTTTTCATACTAATTTTGCAATTATCTTTATTTTAATATGTTACTTTTCTTATAAAATTATTTATTATACATCGCGTCGTAAAAGCAATACGTGTAAATAAGGTGCGCCATGAAAACTTTGAAGTTCTTTGACTTTCAGATTTTTTATTAAAGTAAACATTTTAAAAGTACGTAACGTAACACGGTCTGTACATATCCCACTGCCTCTTCTTCTATTAGGGAGAAGGTTATGGAGCTTAATCCACCACGCTGCTCGTGGATTGGTGGATATACATGTGTCGGAATTTCTTCCGGCACATGCAGGTTTCCTCACGAAATTTTCCTTCACCGCCGAGCTCGAGATGAATTTAAACACAAATTTAGCACTTGAAAATCCAGCGGTGCTTGAACCGACGACCTTTGGTATAGATCCACGTGTTCGCACCACTAGGTCATGTCGGCTCAAAAACTTTAAAAGTACACAAACGAAAAAAAGAACACGTATATTTTTCTATTCACGACTTATTTTGCATTGCTCTTACGACAGTTTCGGTCTCAATTGTGAGGGTATTCTGACATTCAATTGTTCAGTATTTGTACGAATTCAATTGAATCCCCTCAGTGATTCCAGTTCGTATAGGTGCGCTACAAAATTCAATTGCTTACTGTGTCTGGGTCTGGAGTGTATGTTGTTGTTGTTCTTTGAAGAAAATATATAGAAAGATATAGAATTCTATTATTGTTATTGTCTACACTCTAATATAATTTAGTTGAATCGTTCAAATTGCTTCTATTGCATTTTTTTACATTTATTTATTTATTAAAAATACAAAATTTTAACTTATGATTGATTCTTTTCTGTCATCTATGGAAATTCCTTTAATATAACGTACCTATTTTCTTTACCAATAGGGTAAGTGGAAAGTAAAACAATCGTTATCAATATTATTTTTCATAATACGCTATTTTACTATTTTACATCTTCAAAAAGAAATCCTTAGAGTTGCATTTGAAATTTCTAAAGTACGATTATATCGACGTCATATTCATTTTGCCGCCATTTTTAATCCTGGCCTCTTTGTCTCTGCAGTACAAAGGCTACGACTGAGATTTTTATCTTGAGCGCCTGTGGATTTCTCTGGAGTGAACACCAATCCTTTTATGTTAAAGGTTGTTCATTCGACCGACCCTGGGGTGAGGTTCAGTTAACGACCTTAAATTATCTGATTCTGTTTTTTAATAAAAATTTATTTCGTTTTTTCATACAACTTCGCTCGAGGTAAATATGATTGCTCGCTACAAAATTCACCAATTTTCAAAAATCCTTTCTTACCTAAATATCTCGTTACTAGAAACTAACTGCTCCAGTTTCTGAGTTGGAATAGGTTTCGAGACTTAGTTTTTTAGTGTGTAAGTCTGTTTAGTGTATGTTTTCGCTTTTGTATGAACTTGGCGTTTTCATCTATGTCTGTTTACAGATTTTTACGTTGTTTTCCCGCCCCTCTATGCGACCTTTAAAGAATTAAATTTTTAAAACATAATATAAGTCTGCTAGTATTTTCAAGGGTTAGGTGCAATGGTAAACCCTACAACAAATAATAAAAACCCACCAAATATAAATCGGTACTTGAATCTGATGCCCTGTTTACCGATTTATTGACATATCTATAGGAATCGGATCCTATTTAAAAAGCCCTTCTAAATGTTCTTCGTAAACAAAACTGTTTACTTTGAAGTACAATTTGTATCACATCATCGGAATGCTACAAATGCCGTGACATTTCAATTCTAATCCTATACTGTATACAAAACAGTGAATATCAAGAGCGATTAGTCCCAGACAGATTACTGATGAAGGGAGAGGGTGAATAGAGGGTTGAAAAAGTTTTAAAGGCTAAAGGAAATTGCACTTTAATACAAGGACTTAGAGTATAAATTATGTTTGTGGTAGGAAGTGATGGTTATTGGTACACCACGCACAAGGCCAATGACCTTCGTTAAATCATGATTCGATAATAAATAGCAACTTGCGATTCAATGAAATTGCTAAAATTTTACACTTAAATCGCGGATTTTTAAGTGCAAAAATCCACAAAACGTCTACGTCTATAAAATATAAGTATTCTTAAGATTTTGC
Organism: Junonia grisea; assembly: GCA_018235645.1. Taxonomy (NCBI): domain Eukaryota; kingdom Metazoa; phylum Arthropoda; class Insecta; order Lepidoptera; family Nymphalidae; genus Junonia; species Junonia grisea. Next base: position 9,122 of record DVXP01004058.1, read on the forward strand.
GTATTTTGTATCTTTAATGAAAAAATATTGAAATATACCAAAAATAATAATGTGAGAAATTAGTAAAATAGGTAGGGTACTTAAAAAAATCTTTAGTTAACTATTCTTTGTGAATTTAGGAAAACTCAGAATAACAATCATTTTTTAACCCCCCACAAAACAAGAGGGGTGGTACAAGTTTGACCGCTATGTTTGTCTGTGTGACTGTGTGTCTGTGTGGCTGTGTGGCTGTGTTGTGTGTCTGTGTGTCTGTGTGTCTGTCTGTGGCATCGTAGCAGCTAAACGGGTGGACCTATTTGAATCTAACTTTTTTTGATCTGAAAGAGGATTTTCTAGCGGTGGTTCTTAGATATGTTATATCAAAAACGATCCAGCCGTTTCAATTATCTTACAATATGTGGATGTCGTTTTTTCAGGTCGATTTTTGCTACTCAAATTTGAAACAGATATCTTCAACCGATTGAGCTGAAATTTTGCAGACATATTTAATTTGGATGAGAATATACGATAAAATGCGTAACGTCATTCTAAATTCAATATGGCGGACAAACCAAACTAACAGAATAGTTATTTTTATTGCATTTCTAAAATATGGGTATCACATGAAAGGGCTTGTTGGGGATAACTCGAAAAATAATATGATTTCATTCTAAATCCAAGATGGCGGACCATCCAAGCTAGCGGAATACTTATTTTTAATGCATTTCTACAATATGGGTATCAAATAAAAAGGCTTATTGAGAGTAAATCGAAAAGTAATATGACGTTATTCTAAATCTAAGATAGCGGACTATCCCAGGTGGCGGAATAGTTATTTTGATGAATTTCTACAATATGGGTATCAAATAAAAGGGCTTATTGAAAGAAACTCGAAAAATCATGTATATGCATGTTACACATAATACACACACAGATGCAGATGTGTGTGTGTGTGTGTGTGTGTGTGTGTATCTCTGTGTGTATTATTATATATAATTTATAAAAAACAATATCTCCCAAGAATTTAAGGTCCTCATGTCGTATTGAATACGTTGTCGGGGGTTTAGTAAAATTTCCAAATTTGCACTTGTGTTAACAAAATTAAATTACAGTTTAGTAATTACAAACAATAAATCCATCTTTTAGCCATTATGATAGTTGTGAAACTATTAAGTTCAGGATGCCGGAATGCTCAGCCTCCCTCTCCATTTCCGTGCTGATGGCGGCCATCGTAGAGGTTTTTAGTGAGTGCAATCTCACATAACCAGATTTCTTAGTGAAAAAGCATTTGTGAGAAACGTTATGGAATACGTGGCTAGTATTATTACAACTTCATAACTCATTCAGTGAAAAGCTATTACTTTATGTACCTACTCTACTACTCTACTTTGAAACGATAGTGATGTTGAGTTTTTAACTGATTATCATAATAGGTCTATTTAGTTAATTTTTTGCACTGTAAATAAAAGGTACAAATAATAATATTGGTTTTAATTTTAATTGAGTTTTACTTCACGTAAAATAAACATAGCGGACAAATAATGTACTTTCTCCCAGGTTACTCAAGTTCAAGGAGTCAAAAGAGATGTCCATTACACTGTTT
>DVXP01004059.1:0-10702 GCA_018235645.1 Junonia grisea
TATTTATTGCTTTTTCGATGATTTTTAAAGGGGCATACGTCGTGGGTTTTTCCAAAATTTTTAATTTTGTCTTTATTCTTTAGTCTATCATCACAATACTTTATATTCCTTTTAATTAAGAACAAATAGCACAGAACAACTGTTTTTATAAAGGGGCGGTAAAAAAATATACTTATTTCATCATTAAGTCATATTAAATATAAATAATAAAAATTATTAAAGTACTTCTAAGCATTTCTATTATGTTTTAGGTATTCGATTATCTGCGAAAAAATAAACCGGAAGTTTTTAAAAAATTGAAGGTAGTATCTGGAGATATGCTAGCAAGAGATTTAGGACTATCTAACGATGATCGCCAAATGTTACAGAAAAATTGCAATATTGTAATCCACAGCGCTGCTAGTGTCAGGTAAGTGAGCTGTTAACGAGGTTGTTTGCGTCTAAATTAGTGATAAAGAATCAAGATTTCTTTCTCTTAAAACTGAACTAAATGTAATATGATTCTATGTTATTCATCCTGCCTTACTTTCTTCTTTCTCTTTACAATATTTTATTTCTCAATAAATAATATATAAATATAATATGTGCGTGGTTATTAAATAAGAATATTCATGAAACAATACTTCGGATTTTAGGTTTGATCTGAAAATAAAAGATGCCGTCCATATAAACACCACGGGTACTCTTCGACTTTTACAGTTAGCAGAGACAATGGAAAATTTGGAGGTATTTTGTTATACCTACTTTATTTTTTTATTCAACGTTATCTAACCAACCCTTTAGAATTTATTTAACATGAGTATCTAACGATGGTCGATATTTTATCATTAATATAATAATTTAATAGCATTCTGATCAGAAACAAAATCATCTGATTGAATATGACAAAGATGAATACAGCTCTATTTTTAAAATGAACTTTATATATATTACATACATTACATTTTCAGGTTTTTGTCCATCTTTCAACAGCCTATTGTCGATGCGACTTAGAAGTCCTGGAAGAGAAACTGTATCCTGCCGTTCACGATCCAGAGAAAATTATGGATCTTGTGGAATGGCTTGATGATGAAACGCTCGATCATTTAGAACCAAAGTAAGTCTGCCTGTAAATGAATCTGTCTATCTGCCTGTAAATGTAAGTATATACATAAATCTGCCGATAAATCGTAAAATAAATAAATCGATAATGAGGAAATCAGGAAAGTAAAAAACAAGGTAAAGAAACTAAAATCCTGATATTCCCTTCTTTTTGTTTGCATCCTTTATTTGACCTATATGCTTTTGCAAGAACTCTAAGAAAGTGAATGTGAGAAAGTCGAGTGTCCTATTTCAGACAACGAATGATGACTTGTCCAACCCGTGTGATGTTTGTTGCTGTCTGGTCAAACTTGCACATAGGGCTACCAATAACTGACTAAAAATGATTGCTCATACATGGATTCTTCTTTAAATTTGATCGTTATTTTCAGACTGATAGCACCTGAACCCAATACTTATGCCTACACAAAAGCAATGACGGAGCATATGGTAGCAAAATTTAGTTCCAAATTTCCCATTGCTATTGGAAGGCCATCTATAAGTAAGGCAAAAGTTTTTCTTTAGAAATAATTTATCTGGGGCCTAATTTAGTATATAAAATCATAACGCAAACTAGTGCGTTTCTTTGCTAGTAATAAGCAAATAACGCATTACGCACTTTAATGTTTGACGTACAGAATTAGGGCTCTAAAATAAATCAGTTTTATTTTGTGTTTGTGTTGTCCCACAAGTCAGGCCATCAGAATTAAACATTTGCCAGACGAATTGTTTGATGTCAAATTAAATCATTATGACTAAAGTTATTTTATTCTCAATAACCCGAAAAACTATTTAAATTAGGATCAGTTAACTAGGAGCTTCCTCAACTTGGCTTATTTTTTTTACTTGCAGTTACTGCATCTTGGAAGGAACCTGTACCCGGCTGGATCGACAATTTAAATGGGCCGACAGGACTGATTGTTAGTAATGGAAAAGGTATGAATAATCATATTTGCCAAACATGACAACTATGTTATCATCACATCTTGTTTGATGATAAAGCCTCTTCTCTTTTTATAAGAAGGAGAAACAAAGGTTATCTGCTATGTGATTTCACATATTAGTTTTCTGAACGGTATTCAATTCTTCCTGAAGTATGCATATTTTTCAAAACGAAGATAGGAAGTAAAAGGAGACATGTAGAGATGCCAGAGATTTAAGAGCCTTAACGTAGATATAATAATTACTTTAGCCGATTCATTTTAGAGGTACATACTGTGTACCAATTACACATACCAATTTTACAGTGACGCTCTACCAAAATACAGATAAAAAATTGTGCTTGAAAACTTTTGTTCTATCAATTGATGATATTTTAATAAAATGAAATTATTTTTTTAGGTCTTCTAAAATCGATGATATGTGTAGGACATTACTACGCGGATTGTGTACCAGTCGACGTAATCGTCAATGGTTGTATATTACTTGCATACAAAACTGCTTTGGATAAGTAAGTTGATTTAATATCACAATCAGTCAATCCTATTCTCTTATCTTCACTACATTGTTTTTAGTTTGGTTTTTGAGCATACGTATGTATGAATGTATGTATGACGTCGATTTCTTTGGCACACCCACCCAAACCGCTTGATTTAACATACGAGGTGTCGTTATATTCATCAGAACTGTGGTAGCGACGTACGCTATAAGATTTCTAAAGTGGCGGCTACTAAGTAAAAAGGGAAAGTGGGTTTATTTTGTCAAAAAAGCGCCCAACAAGTCACAAAAGCGTATAACATAGACGGAACGATGTTTTGGCACTCGGGTTCTTTTTCCTTTTGTATAAATAACCCTGTTTTATATGTATGTATGTGCCTAATAAATTATTTTTTGTATGTTTTTTTCGCAGACCGAAAGATGTTTCTGTTTACAATATGACTTTATCAGACACATTACAGATAACATGGCGACAAATTGTTGATACTGGTAAGAATGAAATACTGTAAGAAAAATATTATTCAATTGACTTTATAATATTGAAAGCAAAGGTCTTCAGTTATTTAAATGCTCAAATATCTTTTATTTTAAGTTCAGTACTGGCAAAAAGAATACCCCTACGTTGTGGCCTTGTGGCACCATACTGGTGATATGAGAACTTCCTGGCTGGTACACCAAATTTACATTGCGCTGTTCCATTACTTACCAGCTTATTTTATTGATTTTCTGCTCTTTTTATGTGGGAAAAAGACTTTGTAAGTATTATAATTGATTTCTATTAATATTGTTTTCTTTTAAACTCCCATAAAGGGATATCCGTATAATAAAACGGCCAACTAAATTGGTTTAAAAAAATCTAGCCAACTCGTAGTGGAATAGTGTGGTGTGTTAACTGTAGCACTTTTCCTAAAAAGGATAGAAGCCCAGTTGTGGGACATTTGCGGGCTGTAAATGTTTGTGGACTTCGGTTAATGTCACAAAATTAGTTCATTACTCATCTTTTCAATTTGAACATTTCAATTATGATACTTCTGTAGTAAGATGTTAAAGAGTTGGACATACTGTTGGGTAATGGGTATAATGTCTGATAGTATAACACTGACTGAGGCGGTAGCGATCGCGGTTTCAATCCCCGCTCATGTCAGACATCTGTATTGGCCATATAGATGTCTGTCGTGGTCTGAGTGTTTGTGTTTGTGTTGTGTGTGTTATCCGGTGCCCGACACAAGATCCAATGATCTTACTGGGGGGGCGTTGAGGGTTTAGTTGAGTGTGTGTTGTTTAATGTCTGCATCAGGTTAAGATTGCTCAATAATGGTATCTGTTCATTATTCATATATCAGTTATTTCATTCTTAGCATTGTTACTATCTAAATAATTAGTAATGGAGAAATACAATTTGCAAGAAAATTGAAAATGAACCAATAACCTTAAAAGACACCAATCTCAACCAAACATCATATATCGAGTTAGTTTTGATAAAAAAAGATATCGATTGTATTTTATTTGTAGTATCGTTTTTATTTTTCAGTATGGTTAATGTTCAAAATCGGATCATCCATGGAATAAAGATTCTTAAATACTATACGCTGAAGGAGTGGCATTTCAAAAATACAAAGTTTGTAGCGTTACAGAAGGATATAACTGAATCAGAAAATGAAATTTTCTTTACCGATATTTCTACTGTAAATCTATCAGAGTATATAAAGAATTATGTTGCTGGTACAAGGCACTATCTACTAAAAGAAGATCCATCGACTCTGCCGAAAGCCAGGAAACTGCAGAGAATGTAAGTTTTCTATTTTACGTAAATTCAAAAAGAAGCCAATTTTATTTATTATTTTTCCAATTGATTGAATATTACTTTTATGGGATAACCGATTTAAATTTTATCGAAATCAATTTAAAAGGATTTTGTTATTCAATTAAAAGTCGGCATAAAAAAAAATAAAAAAAAAAGAAAAAAAAATTTAAAAACTTATAGTTGTCGGTGTGATTGATAAAAAATATTTACCGAATCGAGAGTGACCAGCACTGAAGAAAACTTACACGTGCGAGGCTGGCTTTCAAACATTCGAATTTCAAAAAGGAAAATTAATTCATTGAGAATTTCCTTCACATTTTTAGCTTCTTAAGAACTGTTGAGCTTTGAACTCTTTTTTCTTTCTTTCAGACGCTTTTGGATCCACGTCATCACGAAAACTTTGTTCTATTTCTTAATACTATGGTTTCTGTTCATTAAATGCGATATCCTAAATGTAATGAGTTCTATGCATGACAATATAATCGGTTTCATTAGCACTGACAATGGAAATGGTAAAATTCGTGAAATAGACTTAAATTAAGATAATAAAAACGATTTATGATTTTTTTTTGTGTCTTTTGTATTTCTTTTTACACATAACGGAATAAAGATTACTGCTTCAAACAATTTCGTCTCATTTAAAATAAAAAGAAAAGTACTTAGTTAGGCCATGTTTGTCATTTATTGCGATTTAATCGTTTTTCTAGCTGCTTTTCCCGGACCTCTGCAAGTACCAGTCGCTATCAGGTGATTGTGATAATAACCAGGACCGACAGTTTTACGTGCTCTCCGAAGCACGACGAGAAGACTCACAATGACCAACATCCAGTTTTAGGAACAAATATTTATACAAATGCAGACATCCGCCACGCACGGGAATCGAACCCATAATCGGCGGCGATAAAGGCACATGCAGTACACCTGAACATTTAAACATTGCATTGTACTCGTATGCATTAATTTATTGGAATAGATGTTTTAAAGAAGCTATCTACTTTCATAACATTTAATCTAATGTAAAAGGAAGGATTTTTCAGTAGGTATTTTCCAGTAGTATCCAGTACCTAAAAAAGTATCAGCAAAAGTATAATAAAACAGTATAAGGTCTACTAGTATCCCAATTTGAACATTTTGGTTCAAATCTTTACTAGTACTTCGGTGTTATTAAGTGTTGAAAAGTTTTATTAGATACTGGCAAACAACTTCAGCCTTACACGGATAGGTATCACTAACTTTATTGAAAATTTTTGAAAAAAGTTTATTGAAAATTTATTATAACCTATGTTCACCGGATAGTATAGCTACCCACCAGTGAAAGAATTTTTAAATCGGTCAAGCAGTTTCGGGGGTTCCGAATTCAAACAAATGAACAAACGACCTAATCTTTCCTGTTTTATAATATTGATATAGGTTGTCTCATGGGTGAAAGGAAACGTGGGGTCACTTACTTGAGTCAAAACAAATTCTAAGTCATGTCAACCTAATCAATTGAGTTAAATAATAATTGTTACTTTACGGGATGCTGCTAAATATTGGGCAACGTATGCAATGCGGCAATGTGGGGCAATATGGACGATGTGGTCAAAGTAGTCTGTACAATATGGCCAAAGTGGGATGGTGGCCAATGCCCCACATGACACGGCGGTGAAATACGACGCAAGCGTCATTTTACGTCGGTTTTCTGTGAGGCCGTGGTATCACTCCGGTCGAACCGGCCTATTCGTGCAAAGGCATGGCTCTCCCACGATAATCTTCTTTCCACGATATTTCTTGCACTATTCAAGCATTATTTACTTTTATAGACGATTCCTGTAATATGGTTTTATATCTAGCATATTGTCAAACTTAAAATACGATTCAATTTGATTCAATTGTGATTTATTTGTGCCATATGAGCACATGTTAAATGCAAATACTTGCATGCAATAGTTCAGTTATAACTTTTATTACGAGTATTTTAAGAATCTTGAATCAAATCACGTGATTATCATCTAAATTTTAAGTATTTACTAGTCAGTCATAATAAAAGATGAATGCTGATTAATGACTATTTTCAAGCAATTATTTTTGTCAAGCGATCAACATCGTAGTGAATAAACTGGATACTGGAAGTCTTTTGCACACAAAAAATATAAAGCATTCTTGAAACTCAATTTGGCTTTACATATTTTTTCACCGTCGGACCGCGTTCGATACATCGTAAATACGTAATCCATACAAATTGGCTGGCCGGCACATTGTAGATACGGGGTACCGTACAAGCGATACTGGTTTTACACTTCATTTGCTTGATAGATAGTCTTAAATCCAGGGTTTATGTTTACTTGTCTTGATCTAGTTCAAATCTTCGTTAATATTTATGTCACGGGCGAACCCGGATGCATTTGTGCCAGATCGACCTACGCGATTGGAGATAAGAAATACGAGTTTGTAAATTTTATTACCATTTTAAATAAATCGAAAACTTCCTATTGTTTTTTCTTACCTTACTACTTTAGAAATCCAGGTGTCAGTAAAAAATTTCATAAAGAGAACACTGAAAATATCGAAGCTAAAACAAAAATACTAACGACTTTGCGAACTACGACTTGATAAAGGCAAAGTTTATGACGATATCGATTTCTAATGGAAACTCAGCGAAAAGTAATTTCATCTGCTGTTTAAGTCTCCGTGGGTTTCGGAGACCATTTTCTCGGAGTGGAATAACAAATTGAAAACAATATTTTAACTCGCAAATGCTTTATAGTGAGTTAGAATATAAAGTTAATCCGACGTTGACAAATTTTCAGAAATATCGATATTATTCTTTTAGGATAAATTATGAAAGTACAGTTATAAACGCGACTGTGCACGAATGTTCTCCGTATTGTTTTGATCTAATGGATTTAAGTCAACTGTATGAAAATCCTTATCTTAATTTTTGTCATGATAAGTATCATATTAACATCTAACTATTACCGACTATAAAAATATAAATTCTGTTTGAAATATTACAACTGCAGATAATTTTTAAATGTACTGTACAGATTAGAGTGATTATTTTTGCGGTACATTGTTCATTTATTGAAAAAGATTATATATATACAGTTGTATGCAAAATTTTCCGGCCAAATATAATTTTATGATTGAGAAATGTTTAAAAGATCTAAACAAGGAAACAAATATACCATCGTGAAATCCTTTTATTAAACTCTCAAAATATCTACATCAAAATTATTTACAACAATTTTTATAATTATTTACAGCATAAAGAAAAAAATTCGCTTCATCATAACTGTCCGGCCAAGCAAGACTATGTACAAAAATATACAAAAAAAAAAAGTAAAAAGTAACTAAAATGGTATAAACGTTAAATTTTCATCAATACTTATTAGCCATACCATTTGAAGCTATCACAGCAGCACATCGGTGAGGCATTGATTCAATAAGTTTTACAATTCTATCTTGAGAGATATTTTTCCACTCTTCTTGAACTTTTTGCCAAAAAATAGCTTTATTTTGCATAGTTTTTAGTCCCTACACGTAATTTTAACTGTTGCCATAAATTCTCTATAGGATTTAAGTCACGAGATCGACTACGCCACTCTAAAACAATATAAAAATAGTCGAATTTTTTGTTACAAAAACCTGCTGAAGGAGCTGTGATCGATGTTTCGGATCATTGTCTTGTTGAAAAATCCATCCTCTTGGCATGGCCTGACAAGCATAAGGCAACATTTGTTCCAGTATAATGTCTCTATAAATATGAGAGTCCATATTACCTTCAATTTTGAAGAGTGGACCGACACCTTTCCAAGAGAATGCACCCCATAGCATAATACTGCCTCCGCCGTATTTTACTGTTAATGTTTGATATCGCGAATGGTATCTAGTCCCTTTTGGCCGCCGAATGTACCTTCTTCCATCGTTTCCGTACAAATTAATTTTAGTTTCACCGGAAAACAATACTTTTTTTCAATCCTCACCAGTCCACGTTTGGTATTTTTTCGTGAATTCTAATCTAGCCTTCTTATTTTTTTTACTGACGAGTGGTTTTTTAACTCCAACACTTCCAAAAAGTCCCAGTTTAGTCAGTCGACGTGAAACAGTACTCGGGCTGATAAAATAATTAAATTCACCTACCTACCATCCTTGCAGTAATGGGCAGATGGAGAATTCGGTAAAAACCTGTAAGAAAATGTTAAAGTGTGCTATTTAAGATAATAATTCGCGAATAAAGTGTCAGTGTCACTGGCGCGTGCGTCGCTTCGAATGGTGCAGCGGTGAGGGCGCGGGGGACGCGCCGCAGACGAGTACCGGGTTCGCGGTTCAACGGACGCCACAGACTCTCTCGCAGAATCTCGAACTTTTTGAATTTTAGTGGGAGTAGTGGCGATAATTAAGACAAGCTCTGTATCTATATTTTGGTTTTTCGTTGGTTGGTAATCGTTTCTTCCTTATTTGTATTGTCAACAGGAATTTCTTTGGAATTTTCTTGATTTTAGTTAATTTCAAGCTCACTCTGCAATTCAGGTTCAATTTGCACAGAATGGGCATCAACCGGATAAATATTCGAAGTAGGTTCAATTTGTTAAAAACGGATATCAACTGACTGCAAGTTCGTAGTATGATCCAGGGAGATACAGTCGTCAGTACCAGCATATTGTAGGTTTTGAAGTGAAAAATAAATAGCGAGCAGAAAAGTTTTTAACCCAATTTTTGTTTACAACCAAAAAGCTTCATTAGGATTCGTATTTATTCCTAAATGGAAAGCTTTGTTTTTTATAAAGTGTATAAATTTTAGACCTTTTGACCAATGCGTTGTTTTGTTTGTTTCCAACCAAGTAGCCAACATTTTTTCAATGTCTCGATTTGCTCTCTCGACAAATCCTTGAGACTTGCCGTCGCGGCTTTTCATTAACAATTTTAGGTTCATCTTACATTCCACACACCTCAGTAATGACATTATTCACGAATTCACGCCTATTGCCACTATGCAAAACACAAGACACTCCAAATATAGTAAATATAAGGGGTGATCCAAAAGTAATGATAATCAGTTATTTCCAGTGCACACAAAAATACAAAAATATCAGTCACTTGCTCAGTTATCCACTAGTTCAGGAAAAACGATTCCCCGTCGCCTATGTGGTTCCTCGCGTGACATCCCCCCCCCGTGCCTTTCGCATGTCGCACACACAGCCCTTCCCCGCGACTCTTGGCCACTTATTACATTTATCACTACTACGGTTAAAATATTAATAATAATACTTACTCCGTTGGCTCAGCGACCCAAAGTGTGTCTTGGCCTCCGAGACAAGAGAGCGCCATTGCGTCCGATCCTGTGCCATGCTTATGAACGCCTTTTTAGCACCACGATCTTCATCCATTCTTTGTGAGTAGCCAAGCCATCGGATCTTTTGAGATTTAAATTCTCCCATGATGTTCGACTCATGATGATGACCCTCCTGACTACCATCTGGCATTTTTCTTGGTACAAACATCTTCCTGAGGATCTTCTTTTCCCTTACAAGCAACTTGTTTTCCTCTTTCAGCGTCAAGGTCCAAGTCTCGCAGCCGTATAACAGTATGGGTTGTATTACTGTTTTACAAATACGTATTTATGTTTCTGCTGAGAAACTTGGACCTTAACACCTTGTGAAGGGCAGCGTTACATCTAAAGGCGTTTTGGGTACGGATGTCAATTTCTTCGTTGCATGTGTTTTAAATAGAAATAAAAATTACGAAATGTTCGCGAAGTTTTTGGTTTCTTTTGTTTCAATATTTAAAATTTTGCTTTTTTAAATAATTTTTGTTTTTGATTTGTGAGTTCTTGAGCCGTGGTTTGATCACGCACGTACATTTGTGAGAACTAGAGTGTTTAATACGCATTAAGAACACATATTGACCACCGATAATCCGCATGCAATCAAATGCACTTCCAACATAGATGGAGAATTAATGTTTGGGCGGGGATTATTGAAAATAAAACTATCGGTCCTTGTTTTCTTGACCAAACAATGAGTGGTAAACATTATCTTCGCTTCTTGCTAGAAAATTTGAGCGAAGAGCTTGATGAGACAGGTCTGAATATCGTGCGTCATATGTGTTTCCAACACGACGGTGCGTCACCACATTTTTCTCAGAATGTTAGAGGACATCTGAATATATTTGATGGAAGGTGGATTGGTCGTTGTGGTCCAGTTAATTGGCCAGCGAGATCCCCTGCTTTGACTCCCTTAGACTTTTTGTGGGGTACTATTAATTAAACAAGCTTTAATAATAAAAAAAGCTGAAATGCGTATACGCATAATAGCAATATTCAATTTAATTAAGTCGTATACATCAATATTGGGAAACGTGCGTGAAAATTTTATACGCCATTGCAAACAATGCCTACAC
>DVXP01004060.1:0-10702 GCA_018235645.1 Junonia grisea
CATTACAATAGATTGTTTTAAAAATGTATTCCAAATCTACGAAAAATTATCTTATACTGATCTTTCGATATTTTATAAATCAATAAATGAAGTAGAATACAGAGTTAATACTCTCTACATTCTACTGGATGAGAAAAAATCAGATTCAATGGTAAAATATAATTTCTGAAACTTTATAGTATTTCTATTAAAATAAATTAAGTATAAGTAGAGCTTAGTATTTTGTGAAAATGAGTGTAACTTATTGTATTATAGTGTGTTGATGTGTGTGAATGTGGAACAGCTATATTTATAATAAATAAAAAAATTAAAATGTTTTTTATTTATACGAACTAATACCCACGAAAAAGCTTGTTAATGAAAATTTATCCAAGAGAAAAGCGTCGAAAGTCTTCAAAATTCGTTTGTAATCCGTTTACATTTACCATGAAAACTATCGGCGCTATGAAGTTTACCATCGGAAGACAACCTAAGTACAATTTGTAATCAAAAACAAAACCTGTAAAAACCAAATCTCGCAATGGATTAATTTACTCAGAACCTACTTAAGGTGCTTTCTGTAAGGTAGAGTATTTTTTTAATGATTAATCTAAAAGATATGTGGTTTTTTTTTTAATTTTAAAAGAGCGTCTTTAAAACCTAGGGCCTAGGGCGCCAAGCAACCTCAAAACGCCGAAGAGTTTGATGTTCTTGTCGTCAAACATTAATGTTTATCTTAAACATAACTACGCTGAAAATCAAATACCTAGGTTATAGGGTTAGGACATTGCGCATAAGATTTATGTGCTTTGTTTTATTAAATATAATAAATGCAATACATCGTATGCATATTGTATATCAAAACTATTGTGTGTGAGATACACACTGGGATGTCAATACAAGTTATTTGGGCATGCGCAGTAATCACTTTTCGACAATAAAGTCATCTCATTCGTACATCTCGAGATCAAAATAGAATATAGAGGACACTAGAAATATTTTGAAAGAAACCAAAAAAAACCGTGCACATTAACAAGGAATATGTTTATGTAAATTTCTGTAATTGTGTGATAATGGGTAAGTACATAGCTTTCTAACATAGTGTTTGGATTTGATGAAATATTATTGTTACAATTTCTGCACTTTACGTAGACAAGTAGGTAGATGTAATGATTGTTATTCATTTGAGTACAAATATTATTTTATATTATTAATTTTCTATAGTCTTAGTAGTTTTAGCGAAAACGTAGTTATACTATTTACTTATAATATACCCATATCATTAATATTTATTAATTAAGAATAATTATAATTATTCTAGTAAAAAAAATTGTTAATACATTTAGCGAAAGGATATACAATATACATACCTACAGTGATAGGTAATTTTATTTTATTTAGTGTTAAATATTAATAACTACTGGATGGAAAAATTACTATGGACAATGAACATAAACCTGAGCATTATTTCTACGAAACCTTCGTTATTTTTTATAACATGAATGGCAAACCAACAGAGTTTTTCTAAATGTAAACGGCTTCAATTTAAATAAATATCGTATCTACTTTAATTGATGCTGTTAAAATTGAAATTGAGCCTAAAGTGATTGGACCTATTTGGTAACATAAAATTAAGAATACCAATTATTATTAAGCAATAGTGATACCTAGCTAAAAAAAAATTAAGTTATTTTTACAAATAGTACAGTAGTAGTGTAGTAAAATTAATACCTACAATGTTTTAAAACATGTTGTTATAGACTGACAATCTGTAACTAAAGATATTATAAGACTAAGCATTGAGGCGAGGCAAAATATTTTAGAAGTAGTAGAATTTATAGGTATATTACTATTCAAAGCTAAAAATAAATACTATATTAATTTACAGAAAAATAATTTCTATATATTTATAGAGGTCACTTCTAGTACATCGAATAGGCACTCGAAGATCGTGACTATTGAGGATTTGTTCGATAGGCGTGAGATATTAAAATACAATATTTCTCACGCATTTCATACACATCAAGTTTGCGCAATTTTATCTTATTTGTCCGATTTACCTTGACAGCATCTCTATTATTTTCTTATTGAATTAATTGCTTATGATAACATATTTTCAACAAAAATCAATAATATTAATATTTAATGGTCTGAAATAAGCGACATAATGAACAAGTGTGTATTTTAGATTTTTTCGTTGATAAATATTAACATCTTTGATATTGTTTACAAAACATGTTTCGTTCATATCAATAATTATATGCCATATTCCGTTGTAACGACACCACGTTAATATTGTAGTTATCTTACTAACGTTACTCTATGGAACGGTTGAAAGAGAAGTTAATTGCTTGTGCTAAAATTTTGAAATGTTACCTTACTCCCGGTGCAAGGTTAGTGACGTTCAATGTAACTGTAGTTTTTGTTGTGTTGGCCTTTGTTGATTCGTGATTTCATCTAATAGTTAATGAAACACATCAATGTTTAATAAAAGGACGTCTGTAAGCCCCAAGTGAGGAGATCTTTATGTATGTTGGATGTTAATGTAGAAGCTTGGTTTTTGTTTAGTACCTACCTCGCCGTTCTTCATTCTTCAGATTTTTAATTTTCTAATAGAACCTAGATAGAAAGAATTTTTTCCTGTCCCTAAAAAAATACCAATTATTTAAAGTAATAAATAATTCAATCTATTTAGGAAATCTTATTTAATAAATTAGATTAAAGGAAAATCGAAATTTAATAAAAAATGGTTTTTCAAATGCTACACTTACTTTACAGGTTAAAAAAGCTAAAGAGAAAACTGAATATGAGATCAGTAAAGATAACGCTATGGACGGCAACAATCTGTTTGTGTATCTTCATACTAATAACATACCATCTATACCATTTCTCATTTCACAAACCAAATGATTATACTATTGTTCAACTATCATCGAGCACAAAGCGGATTATCGATACACCCATGAGGCACATACCATTAGATGAGATTTATAAAGACATTCCGAACCATAACAATGATATTTCTATTGAATTGGAAGAGACAAAACAAGGTGCTTATTGTGTATTTCTCATAAACAATAAATTTTATGCCAGTATAAAATTGATTAATTATTATGTTTTGCTTTATATTATAGACATTCATTAACCATGCACTATTGTACATTATTATTGTATACCTACTATTTCTATACCAACTATACAGTACCTACCTGAACAATTGTTCATAATGCAGCAATTTTTATGTCGATCTTCAAAGCGTATAAATCATTATTCTGATATTTAATGTTTAGATAAATTAAACACATTATTATTTGAGTGCTGTAAATCAAAGTAGGGCAACGCATTCACCCTATTTCTGCCTAGATTATTACGAACAATACCAATAGTTTAAAATTCATCAATTTTGCTATAACAAGTCTTTGTTTGACTAACAATAAGTGCAAGAAGTGGACTGAGTACTCTAGGCTATTTGACATAATCAGTCGCGTTACATGTTGGACAATCTAAATAATGAGGAATTTATTCAGGCATTAGTTTTTTCAGTGAACAAGATGGACTAGTAAAATGATAGAAATATAATATTTTTACAGGAGATTTTTAATTAAATTCCGTTCCATAAAAAAACTGGTAACCTTTGCTTAGTTATTACAGCTAATAGATACATTTTTTTATATTTTCTTTATCATGGTTAAAACCTATTTTCAGTTTACATGATAGACACACCAGGCTGTCGTATCCCGGTTGCTATGGTTAACTTTTCGACTGTAAAAAAATGGAAGAGGGGATCGTGTGGAAGCCGTGCTGTATTTCTGAAAAGATCTGAAGGAAATAATATTAGCGTTACGATTAAAGAAAGATCTTTAAAGAAATATTTAAAAAGAACATCTAAATACAAATGCTGCTATAGATTCTTTCAAAGATCAACGAGACCGGGCTTTGAGCATAAAAAACTTCGGTGAGTTTAATATGGAATTCAGAAAACTTACATGCACGATACCTTGCTTATCTCACATAGTTGTAACAGAAAAACCCTGATACCTATTAGAACTTTTTAAGAATCTGAACGATTGTACCTAATAATGCCATAGCTTTTGCTACAAAAAAAAACCGCTATCGACCGGGATATATAACGAAAAAGCTGTTTTCTTTTCTAAAAAATCTTTTTCAAAAATTTCTGATACAACAGAAAGAAAAGAAATATTTATTTTATTTATTATTTATAATTAATCGGTTAATAATTCGATTCATAATTACACATATCTTAATTATTTTCAGATATACAGAATGTAAAGACCTGAAAGATAGGGATCAATTTTCACTAGAAGCTGACTTTATAAATGTGCAGTGTTTCGAAGTTAACGCTTACAATAAAACGCATCTTATTTATCAGGACATATATGCGTTCTGCAAAAAAATTAATACAACAAAAATTAACAATACGACGAAACGTAAAGAAAAATATAACGTGCTCATGTTAGGAATGGATTCAATGTCTCTGTCTCGATTCGTTCAAACGATGACTAGGACTGTTACGTTTTTAAAAAACAATTTCTGGCCCTGCTTCCGAGGATATCACAAGGTAGAGTCGTATGAAAATTAAAATTCCCAAAATCTTGTACGGTTGCTTTTAGTTTAAAGTAAGAGTCAGTCACACAAAATTAGGAAAAAAAAATTTACTCATATTACGTTGATCAATCATTTTTTCACTAATTACTAAGGTCAGAGTGTAACTGTTATTTTTATTATAACACAAATTAAAAAAAAATTCAAACCAGGTATTTTTTATTTTAAATAATACTAAGTTTAAGTATACTTATCGCTTTATGTTAATATTTTTGTGTCTATGCCAGACAAACGATCGAATAATTAATTTTAATTTGCTTAATTAAAGTACCAATTTCGTTGATATTTTAGGTAGGTGACAACACGTTTCCTAACATGATGGCAGTATTAACAGGTCAAAACATATCGAATATACACAAAAAATGTTCTAAAAAGATGGACAGGTGTAACGACCTCCTCATTTGGAATATATTTAAAAAATCTGGCTATGTGACAGCTTACGGTGAAGATTATTTGCAATTGCCTGATATGTTTAGTAAGGATTATTCATTTCGGGCGTCACCCACTGACCATTACATGAGACCATTTTTTCTCAAGGGAGAACACGAGAAGAACAATCATTCTCTATTGTGTGCTGGAAAAGTACCGTCTGGTCAGCAATTACTAGATTATGCATATGACTTCGTTTTGACCTACAGAGAAGACCCTTTCTTCGGATTTTTTTGGATGAACTCGTTTAGCCACAACATAAACAACCATCCACAGGAAATCGATCAAATTTTTGAAAATTTCTTAAATCGTCTCGTTTATACAGGGGCTTTAGGCAACACATTTATAATATTTTTAAGTGATCACGGCATTCGATTTGGAGAACATCGACTCAGTGTAGAGTCATATTATGATGACCGATTACCTTTGCTATTCTTTTGTGTACCTCACTTGTTTAAGTATAATTATCCTAAAAAAGTAAAATCTATTTTGATAAATCAATTTCGATTGGTAACGCCCTATGATTTATTTGATACTCTATCTGAAATTAAGGAATTATCTAACACTGAATTGGATAAAAGTATGTCTACTTCAGAACATCAAAGTATATTCAGTGTTGTAAGTGCAAATCGCACTTGCCAGGACGTTGGCATTCATCATAAGTGGTGTAGTTGCCACAAATTGTATCCCCTTGACATCGAAGACGCGGAAGGAATTAAGAGCGTCCACTTCGTAGTAGATCTTATAAAAACCAAAATAAAAAATGTCAAAACCAAACGGTGTTGGAGTTGTATGAATCTAGCGTTAAGAAATATTAGCAGAATACATTTTTACTATGATAATGACAAAGTAAATTTATACTACGTCATTGCTTTTTCTATGGCGCCAAAAAATATATTCTACGAAGCCACAGTATCACGGGAGGATACGAATATGACTGTTATTGGATCTGTGAGCATTATATCCCCATATAAAGGTTTTGGGGATTGCACAATTCACCACGAAGATAGAATCTTCTGTGTATGCCAAAAAATAAACGACTGTGTAATAAAATCTATGAAATAATATTTTCTTATAAGTATTCATTTTATTTACAGGTTGTATTTTGTAAGTTACAAACGTCTCTGTACTGTGATAACATTAGATTTGTCTTTCTGAAATTTTTTGAATAAAATGACTGAGTTTTTTTTTCTTAATAATAAATTATTTTTACAACTTTCCGTAATTGTATTTTATTTCTAAATCTTCAGATCACCTAAAAATTATCTTATTGTTTGCATTAACATTAAAACATTAGCTATGTTTTGCTTATCTATAGCGGAAAAAAAATTAACCATTCCATCTGCCATATATTTTCGTGAATGAATTCACTGCATCATATCTGCCTCCTATGATCTTCACAGTCCACTGTGATGAATCAGTACGGACGGCCGTTTTATTTTTACATAGCTGATGATAACACGCAACGCAATATTTGTAAACAGAAGGCCGATGATTGTAATTAAAAATGTTGTGTAAAAAGTCAGTGATGCTGAACGAAATTTGACTTTAAAAGGAATGTGTGGAATATTGTTTATTTCGTCTCTTAACAATAAAAATGTGGAGATAAAGTGAATTAAATTTTACTTAAAATTTAAAAGGTAAGAATAATTTTAATCATAAATTCATTTCGATTAATTTAGCTTGCTATAATGTAAGAGAAAAGCAATGGATTTTAAAGAAAGTAGAGATACTGAATTCGACTGTCTTCTTTAATCACGATAAAAGATAGATACTAAAACTCCAATCATATAATTTCAAGAGAAGTATTTAATATATTTCAACAAGCTCAATATTGTTTTGTACATCCTGCGTATATTTATATTATGACATTTAACTCCTCTCGTTAGTACAATTAATTCCAATGCTAATCCAGTATTAACAATATACGTAGTAGCAGTACGATGAAAAACAGGTATATATTGCAATGTTATTGAAATTTCGAAGCACTTACGTGAAGACCATTTTTGTAAAAGTTTTCTTTAACAATTCTTTTTTTTTTGTAAAAATAGTTCAAAGACCTTGTAAACTAAAAGAATTGTTTCTTTGCCAAATTCTTGGTGACAGGAAAAAAATTGCTCGTTGTAAGTATCAAATTGATTCAGATTCTTTGGTTCAAAACTATTTAATTTTTTTCTGCAAACTTTCTACCAACTAAATTTACAGGTAATTATTACTATTATATATCAGTTTAATTTTTTTTAATCCCAGACTGTTCTTTAGAGTTTCCCAATACTCAATTTTTCCTAACATGTTCGTGAAACTAGCGCAGTGCAATTTATTTACATATAAATTATTATAGGTTGATGAAATCTATATATTAATACGTGAAACGAAAGCTTTGTATACATTTTCACGATAATTCAGCGAACGGAGAAGTATGAAATTTGGCATTGTTGGACCTTGTATGGAGGTGAATCCTCCATATAAGGTCCAGCAATGCCAATTGAAGTTAATTTTTTTGAATTATTATTTGCAGTACATAATATGTTAAATTATTCAAAATAAAACCTCATCACCCATCGGTTCTACTATATGGATACCTTTGTATGTATTATGTACTATCAGTCACAATACTGTCAGATGTTAAGGTGTCAGATTAAAATACTTAATGTAAAAAAAGGAAATAATTAAATGACCATAGAAAGATTTTATGGTCGTTTCTGTAGACCACAGATAAGCTTCTAGTATGAATAAATAGTTCATCATTACACGTCATTTCTAAACTTCAACTCGAACATACACATACTAATCGTTATACAGAGTCTTTAGAGGGTCGATGTCAAACTTGAACCGGATGTTAGAGTGGTCTAAGAGTAACAAAAAATAATTTAAAAAATTAAATCGACTTCAGAAGAAGGAAATTATCTAAAAAATATGAAATAAAACTTCAGGTCGATGTGTTAATTGTGTGATCTTCTAAATTTACACACACCAACCTCAAACTTTAAATTATTTTTATTTCATAATTTTTAGTTTTCAGCTACATACCGTGTCACTAAAAATTTCTCAGAGTTTTGATTCTCACTGCAAAAAGCTAGGCCGTAACACACACGTATTATTCCATAACTCAAAAACTACTTAATCGATTTCGATGATACTTTTACCATACCCTAAGTTTAAGCAAATATAAGCCGATAAAACAAGAATCATCAAAATCGGACCAATAGTTTAGAAGATATGACCGGACAAACATACATACACTTTTGAAATTTGGCACACGTGTTTAGAAGCTGGTATAGAGTAACGTATCCAAAAACTAGGCAATTCTGAAAATATTACATACATACACATCGAATTGATAATCTCCTTCTTTTTGAAGTCGATTAAAAATAAACACAACTTGCCTTAATGCAAAGTTACACGGTTTTAAAGTTGTTCAGGTTTTTGAAAAAAACGATCGATTGTTCATAAGAAAAATTAAATAATAAGCTCGCAAATTTTCACATTTCTTTTATTTTTACGAAGCCATTTTTTAGTGTGAGTTATTAACTTCAATTATAAAGTTTAAAATGTTCACCACCATTTCGGATGCAGATACATGTTCTCTGGCCTATCTCTTTAGTCATAAATGTAAAATTATTTTAAAAATTATCAAAAAACGTGTAATATTTGTTTGTTCACTAAATAAAACGTGTATTATATTTAAAGGAAGTATAAGCACTGTGTATTTTATAATATTATTAAAGCCTTAAAAACGTAGATTCGCTTTATTCACTAAAAATAGTGGTTTTTGTTGAATTTGACTGACATAAATAAAATTGGATTAGGGTTAAAATATGTGTAAAAATAAAATACCATTTAAATTAAAATGCACTAAACTTCGAAGCAAAAGTAACTTTCTACCACTTTTAACCGTTTATGGGATAGAAAATAAAAAATAATACGAAATACATTTTCCATCCGGTTAAAGAACCTTTATGCAAGATTTGAAATAGAATTAGTAGAAAGGAAACAAGTTGTTACATACAAACTTTGCCCCTCTTTTGTACCCCTTTAGGGTTCGAATATCAGAAAATCCCTTCTTTTCGGATGCCTACGTCATACAAAGAAATTTCCCTTCAAGTTACAGATTTTTACGATCTGCGGTTACGTGTGGCTGTACGTTGATCCGTCAGTCAGACGGTCATTCAGGACAAAGTATTTTATACGTATAGATAAAACTTGCAAGTAATAAGTGAAAAGCTCATCGTTCTCTCGTTATCTTTAGATTTTATTTATATAGAAATGTTTTTATTGCACCTGTTAGCGATTTAATTTTAAATCGATTTTTATTCTGTATAATTGCAACACTTATGAAAAATAATAATTAATTTTGTGGGTAGATGAGATATAAAAAGAGGCAGGGTAATAGAGAGAGACATGATTAAGTAAGAACGAAAGTGGCTCGATTGAAAAAGATTTTAGATATTTAAGTAAAATTACATCCGCCCCGAGCGGGAATCGAACCCGCGACCGCCGGCATTAATGAGCGCATTCAGCACTAGAGCGGTTGTCCTAACTGACTTAAAGATAAAATATATAAGTTTTCCAAATCGTAATCTGATTTTTTAATACCAATGAAAAATATTAATTGTTTAGGCTTTGTAATTTACCTAAGGTATTTGTAATTCGGTCGAATCTATTAAGATAGTGAGAAATGTCTACTATTTAGAAGTTTCAAAAGCATTGTGAGAAGTGATAACGCATCATTGTTTCTATGATATCATCGTTGTTGGACATTGTTTGCATCATTTGGGAAACCCTTTATATATTGATAAGGGCCATTGAGAAGGGCTATGGGCATTTGAAGTCTCTATTAGCATCCTTAGTATTAGTTTTGATAGTTTTCGATAACGTTAATCGACTTCAAAAAAGAGAGTCTTGTTTCGGCTGAATTCGGAAGTTTAACATGTTTCTTAATTCTCCGAATGCGACGGAAGCCTAGTATCTATTTTAGGATAGCTTTATCGAGCCTTAATAAATTTATAAATATTAGTCCTAAAATTCGAGAAGTTAGATTTGAAGTACCTGCAACACAACTGCTCTGGTGTAGTGGTGCTAAATGCGCTAATAACGCTGGTGGTCGCGTAGGTCTGGTCCTTGTGGGTTTACCCACCGTGCCTCGGAGAGCACGTAAAGCCAGATAACGATCGTTACTCATAGTAGATAATATTCTAGTCTAAATAGTAACTGGCTTGCCCTCTGGGCTGCGGAGGTCAGACGGCAATCGCTCTGTGTAAAAATCAGTAACCTATCAAAACTTTTGCTAGAATAAAGCAGACCCTGGCTAAGTCCGGGAAAAATGCTAGGAAGAAGGAAGATTTGAAGTACCTATCTCTAAAAAACTTTTAAGTGTATCTTATCTTATCAATAAAACCAAACCAAAACCGATTTATTTTTTTTAAGTTAATTGCTATTAGATTTTGCAATATGCACCTTTCGAGAGCGTATCTTCAATTTCATCAAAAACTTATGTTGTATATTTTTTATTATTTCGTGTTATTCCACACGTGGGGAAATAATATTAAATTTAAAATAAACAATTTCAAATAGCATGGTGTCATCTCTCGGCAAAAGAATTCATTCTAAAAATGAATCTTTGAATGGTTAGGAACTCTGCAAAGATTCCTCCATAGACGGCACCACGGTC
>DVXP01004061.1:0-10701 GCA_018235645.1 Junonia grisea
AAGTTTGTAACCGATTTAACACGAAACATGCGTAACAAGGTAGTAGTCAGAATGTTCAGTGGAGGTTTACATTAATATTAATCATGTTCGTTTTACCAAAACTTACTTAATGTAACTCATATTTGATGGATTGATGCTTAGATTGTGCGATTTTAGCCTAATTTCCAAATGTATGTGGACGTATTTGTTATGATTATAATGTAAGTGTAACTAGTTTGTTCACGTGACTATGTCCCCGGCAAGTATATTAGCAGATTGCTACGGCTTACCTACGTTTATTTTACATACAAACTTATTTGGCCCTTTTTCCCCTTTGTTGATTGAATTTCTTCCATTGTTAGTGTGTACCAGAGACTTCGTGACTATTATGGAAATATACATATAGTACGTGATACTGTAATAGTAAATATTTTAGTAAATATATTATATTAAGTTATATAGAGATAAAAATAATCATTTTAATTGACTATCCATAGACTTGGTGACACTGATTGGAAATAGACAGAAAATATTTTTCATATTGTTATCGTGAGTACGAATCGATCCCATGACTTTCAGAGCGGAAGGTACCCTAATGGATCACTGCGATAAACCGCCGTCAATCATGAGATTGACTTCGCTATTTTAGAGGAATTAGATTGATGAAATTTTAACAGCTTTGCATCATTACAATGCTTGCTATAAATAGGATTTTCTGCGGCTTGTGTCATATTGTACGATTTTGCCCTTTATAACTCGTCCCTTGTTTACATTATGTCCTGTTACTGTCGGTGGAAGCACCTCCACCTGCGTCCCAAAACTCACTACTACATAATTCTAATATTTCTCTAGATTTATTAATCTTTGATTTTTTTTGTCATAATATATTATACTCAAAGTGAAATATTATCAAGCATATTATATCATATTTAGTTAAACCCTAATACACTGTCACTGTTTACTAAACTAGTGTAACTAATATGCTCCACTAAGCGAACTCCAACAGTTGAGTTCAGGGTAAAGAGATTTACAGCAAAACAATATTAACAATGTCATAATGTTGTAAAATAACAAGCAGTATCTAGGTCAGATACTTAAACCCTAATTACATTAACTATATACACTCGTTCCCTCGACTGTGCCCGACTACACTTCGCTTATTATAATTTTGTAGGTATTTTAAAGTTTCACATTAAAATTATATTATAGGACCTGTATGATGAGTTTATTATCTATTATGTTTAAATTCGAAATATTGAAGATATTCCGTTTTTTAGATTAAAAATATCTAGAAGTTATTGATCATAAAAAACAAAAACTTTTAAAGGGTTAGTTTCTATGTTTGTTCAAGAAATCCTTAAATGATTGGATTTCAAAAAAAAAATGTTACACTGTAACCAAAAATAATCGTGTTTAAAGATACCAAAATGAAAAATCATTTGAAGGTTAGGCGTATATGTATGAATATATCACTTTAAAAAAGCCGCAAAGGAAATTTTAATATGATATTAATATTGAAAATTCTTAAATATACAAAGCCTCTCAAAGATATTTACGTATATGAGAGCAAACGTCAAACACAGAAAACTAGAGTGCTTCAAATCAAGTCAAATTGTATTTACAATCCATTTCGTTTCAATGATGTGGGAGAGTAGTACTAAGGAGATTTTAGATCAAATAAAGAGATCACACTACCATATTAATGTTAAATTTTTATTTACCTTCTTCGAACGAAATAAAAGTTAATTCGATTAAGAAAGATAATTCGCTTGTCATTTACGAAAATTCAGGGAAAATGGTCCTTTCAACGAAGTCTGAATTTGGTTATTGGGTAATAAGTAAGCGCAAATTGTATTTTGGACTTGGCTCTTATTATAACCCAATACGTAACAATTTCGATTTTAGATTTAGTTCCTAAAGAAATTGCTAAAATAATTGAAACTAAATTTGTAGAATGGATATATGTACACAAATCAAACAGAAAAGAGAGATAGGCTGAACACTCAACAACTCTACATCAAGTAGGTACTCTATCTAAATATAGCGTCATTAATATTCACGAAATTTTTATTCTTATACAAGAATTGCGGTGAATAACACAATGTAACCTTCGTCGTGAAATCTTCAAGAGCGCCGCTGTTCAGCTCGACGTGTGACCTTATTCCGGTGTTTCAGCGCTGTGACGTATAACCTGCGATATATTAGAAAACTTGCACAAAGTTCCTGAGCTACCTTTAAACCTTGGAAAATATTGGACGTCGATGGACCTATTTATCTTAATATTTACTTATGGCTAGCTCGTGGCATTTGGTGAATAAAAGTATTGAAATGATGAAACAGTAATTACATTTGCTTATAGTATGCAATAAATAAATTATAATATCATAATACAAATGATTTTTTTTTATTAAGTTATGAAAATAAAGATTTAAATAAGCCAACAAGTATGTGGAAGGCAGCCCTGATTTGACGACAAAATCTTGCCATACAGAATTGGATACAGTAAAACAGTTTTTTGTTAATTATACTACTACACATTTCTATTTCCCGCAAGCTGTGTCAAGAAATTGTTTGTTTCAAAAACATGATTGAATTAATTAGATTGGCACTCTTTGTAAAAATAAACATCACTTAAAAGTTAATAACATAAGCTAATCTTATTATTGTTCACTGTTAGTACATTGAGAATTAAATCAGATTATCCCCTATTTTTGTACTCGGCTCGTGACCTGAATTATTTGGAAGCACAAAATAATACAGTCGCAAAAAGGGAGGCAAAATTATTAGGTGAGGTTCTACGTGCTGGAGCAGGCCGGTAATATATTGTGGTGGAAATATTCGGTAACATTTCTACATATTTAATGTGCGTTGGGGAAGTTAAGCCAAATGTTGTTTTGTATTTTTGTTGAGTTTTTTTTCCGGGTCGTGTGATGGACTACTCTTTTTGTTATACTCGTATTTTCAAGAAATTGTTTTTTTCTAAAGTTTTTTTAAGGGAATTAAAATTATCTACTTCAAATAGACTATTTATTAAGGAAGTTTATCGTTTCTAAGGCACGATATACGACTTAGAAGGGCAATAGCCATAGTCCTTAAATCATTGAGACTAACAAGAGTTTGTTAGTCTATGCGATACGAGTAGTACGTGTTGATTAGAGAGATTTATGGGATTGACCAAAAACCAACATAAAAGTTTATCCTATCAGGTAAATACGAAAAGCTTCGTAAAACTAGTTTTATTAAAAGCTAGTGTGAAAATGTAAATGTATTTCATTCGCTGGAATGGTAAAAACATTTTGAATTCTGAAACTAGATATATTCAATCCGAACCCCTGAAGTGGCGTTTTTTTTTGGCGGCAACATGTGACCGTACATTGTGCCAGCTCGAAACATGGACGACAGCCAGGAAAGCCTTTCTGAAACGTTTTGAATAAAAGAACTCGATACATAAATGTGAAATAACGCTGTCGTCGAAGACATTATTTAAAATTGCTTTATATTTTTGTTGTTTTGTGATATTGGTGTATTGTGATTGAGAAGTTTTTTCTCTACACGATTTTCATTAACTGTTATCACATTGTGACCTAATTGTATTAAGCTTTAATATTTTGTTGCATAAAAATAAAGCTAATGTAGCGGGTTTTGAGGGATAGGAGAAGCAATAAGGAGAAAATAACGAAAAAAATATGTGTGCAATTGAAATGTAAATATATGTTCAGATATAAAATACAGACTGATATGGTAAATCCATAAGAATTTCATACTTACTACGGAATTACCTAGCTACCTGATTTTATAAACGTTCGAACTTAGGGATATTAGATAGTTTTATAAATAAGGCCAGTACACGAGTAGGTCAACTAATTCGTTCACTGATCTCCTTAGCGCTAGTCCAGATTTCAAAGTCCGTCTGAAACTCTAAACCTATTCACTAATGCACTATATTGATTTATAGTTCCAATAAAAGTTGGCGCTCGTGTGATGAAACCAATCCATTACGTGATTGTGGAGTAATAGGAGAATTGCAGTGTATTACCTAAACCGCTGTGGACCGCTTTGTAATCTGTCAACAAAATATGACCATTGTCAACTTATGTTTATGTTTTATGTTGAGTAATGTTTGTGACTTTATGTAGTGTTTTTAAATAAAAAACAATCACATTGAAAAAAGTACAATTGAATTTTTTTATTGAATATTATTGATAAAATTTACTTTTGCTTACTATAATAGATACCCCGTTTGCTAAATGCAAAATAGCATATATAATATTGTATAACGGTTTTTAATAGTAGCTTAACTGACTGCAGTATGTAGGTCAGCACGAGAAAATATATTCCTGGACACAAGCAGCAGTTCCCGCGCTTTTTAAATATTTAGCTCGGCTATAAAACCAGGGAATTATTTTGCGGCTTCCTTCTCAAGTTTTAAAGGTTTATTTTTTTAAGGTCTTGCAAATTTAACATTGTTTTTGTTACGCCTGTAACATGTATTAGTAAGAGTTGAAAAAATTTTGAAAAAAAAAGCAATGGTAAATGCTAAGTGTTATGTGAATAGAAAAAATACATAAAAATATTGGAGTACACGGCAGTTTTTGATTTTATAGCATTACGGCCTAAAATGTAGTCCATAGTCCTATAGTATAATCCTATAGTCCAATAAAATTTATCTTTAATCCTTAGATTTACAGTTTCTTGGAAGCCGTTCCATATTGTTTACATAGAAAATGTCATGTGACATCAAACATTAAACTGGCCGCTAAAAGACAGGCAATATTAACCGAAGACAAAGACAAGCGATAAAACTAAAGCAATACATAGAAAATTAAAAACTTCATTCAGTCATTATACAAACAGTAATAGAATCGTATTCAACGTATGATTGCGTTTGCTCCAACTTGTAACTAGTTAACGGAAACTACAATTGGATGCTGGATGTGAGCATCGGACATAGGAGTTTTATTCACTCTGAAAGTTGTTCTTCACTAGATTTCAACCCTTTCGACATACGGTTTATATAACCATATTGTGCTCACATGAACGGACAGGCGAGGACTCTCTTAGAAATCGAACGTATTTGATGATTGACAAAAAGTTCGCGTCTGTCTCTTTTTGTCGCACATACGACACACAACTTATAAAAATTACATATAAACAATAGCTATGGTTCTAATGTTTCTTCCTTAAATAACTCTTTATAGTTTATAATATGTAAACAGGAATAATACTTCTACTACGTTTAGTTATCTACGTAGGACAACTTCAGTAATGGGTGGGTACAGAACTTCGGTTGTGGGCAGGTTGTTTGTTTTACAGCTATTGGATTATAATTATTGATTATTGGCAAATCACGTCCGGCTATCTCTATTTGACATGTGATCTCATAAGGTTTAAGCTATTTAAGCCATGTTTTGAAACTGTACATCGTAAGCAACGTAACATAACGAAAAAACGATATGTAGTTAGCATTCATATTAAAATATTTATTTATTGTAATCTTGTACGGAAATATAAATTAAAAACCAGCATTACTATAATGAAACTAATAGTGTGCTTTAAAATATGTATATTCATTAATGTTATGTTTATTTAAATGTTTGAAGTAATTATTTACCCATTTCTTTGCACAGAAATTTCCGGAAATGTATCTTTTATAAAAAATGTTATATTGCTAAAGTAAAGGCACCAAAAATGTTGAAAGCTCCTGCCTTTTAATGATAAAATATGTTCGGAATATTCATATGCTAAATATTTTTTCCCGGAATAAAGACGAAAGTAGCTTTGTTCACCTTTCTGTTACGTTTAGGTATTCGTGTAAATCTTGGATTTGTTTGAAATAATGCGGTGACGTAATTTAATATCGGGAAAATGTTTTTTTTTTCTTCATTACAACTGAAATGTATCCCGTGGTAGGCGGACGAAGATGTGAGATATGGAGAAAAAGTGGAACATTAATTTAAATTTTTAACTCAATGTTACCAAAACAAAAAAAAAGGTAAAGAAGTTTAAGAAGGATTATTACGTCATTAGAAATACAATATGGTGGACTGTTATTATAAAAAATATTTGACAAAAATAAATTCAACACCTACTATAATACTAAGTAACGTATTACAAAGTTCTGAAATTATATTTCTATAATATATAATAAAACTAAGTTTTCACAATACATATATTCTTCAAAACTTTATCATGTACTGTATTGCTGTGTTGATGGAGCCCGACATAAAGTTACACGATCTGATTTCGGGAAATATAAAGTGGAAGTGCTCTGGATGATATTTCCCGTCGGGTCAGCGGGGAAGAGTCGTAACTATCGGAGATACCGACATTTTGTTATGAAAGTCATACCGATTGCCGCCGAATACATTTACATGAATTTTTTTTTGTTAAAAAGAATTTGATTTCGGCTTCATAATAAAAAAACTCATTTACTTGGTTGCTGTATTTTTTAAGAAGTAAACTACTGAAACGATTTTGAAAAAAAATGGGATTATCGGACCAATTTGGAAATTGCTTTTGTGAAGTATAATTTTTACTAAGGATATTTATAATAAGTTTTAGCTTTTAATTATGTACGTAATATTTGTCTTAGATTTACTAAAATTAGATTAGTAAACAAATATAAAATAATGTTTTTTCTTTAAATTTCATAAAAAGGTTGTAAATACAAAGTAATGAAGTACTCAATTATAATTACATTTATGTACAACATTAAACATTGTTGTGCATTTGTAAATGTATTTGTGTTATGGTGACAACATCAACAGAATATTCTAAAAATATACCATTTTAATTTAAAACCATCCCTTACATAAGAATTTAGAATCATGCGACGAGACGTCAGCTCACGTTACTGCCGCCATACATCAAATGAAGCCTTTTAAAACTACTTCACGTTTCGAAAGCGTACAAAAAATGGAATCCGGACAAAAGGTATACGGGCTTTAATCTCGTTGGAAACGAATACTATTCCAATCGAATTTTATACTGCTCGGCGGATGAAATAAAAATGTAGGCATTGAAGCAACGAGATTAGTACTTGTGTACTTGTATGTATGAATACTGCATTTTTTACTTTTTATTACGTTAAAAATGTGGTTTCAGTTTTTGTATATAGAAATTTTATAATATATTGTTTATTTTGCACTAGAAAGAGAAATTTTGTATTGATATTGTCAATCTCATTGTTGGTGTTTAATAAATAATGTAAAAGTTTATCATTTTTAGACTAATTCCATCAAAACCGAGAATATCAAATTAGGTGTCTTCTCAGGCCATCAATTATTATTCGGCCTCGGACTGCTGAAGTCACTAGTGAGGATTGTGGATAGTGTAAGACCACACTTTGCCCTCCTGAGATGAACTGCGGCAGGCACGAACGGATCTGTTTATGATGCAGGCAGCTGATCCATATGTGCAGGCCATATTCAAGAAAAGAGCATTGGCTATTTCCATGCTGGTGACGAAAAGTTTTAGTGAATCTTACAAAAAGAAGAAGAAGAGAAGTCTTACAATACCACATTTTCTTCCCCTCATGCCAGAGGAAGCAATCTATTGAAAATTGCTTTGTCTGAACCAAAATATTACGGTACTAATATCAAAGCTGAAGTTGCAGTATATTTGACCATTCTCGTTTAAAAACTTATACACCCTATTAAAAGAAATAGTTTTGCCTAGGGTATACCAGTTAATGGAAAAGGTACAATTGTACAACATACCACGCTACGTCCCATAAAAGCGGAGTAGTAACGATAAACATTACTGGGTGCACTGTTACTTAAAAGGGGCCAAGCTGCGGCGCACATTTATATATTTTCATACACACATAGCAAAATTTTGAAATAAATCGATTTTATGAAAATGACAGAGCCGTGAGTAGTTGAGTTGCGAAGTTTTTAATATTTCCTTCTTTAAGGTTCCAGATCCGGTATGACCTACTTATTATTTACTAGAAGTGGCTGACGGCTTTCATCGCGTTACAATTATTATATACTTCTAGCAGACTGCCTCGTATTCCTGACTTTTTGAAAAATTTAATTCAGTCTATGTTCACCGGAGATAGTGTAGCTTTCCAACAGTGACAGAAATTTTACAAATCGGTCGATTAGTTTCGGAGTCTATTCATTTCAAACTAAGAAACAATCAAACCTTTCCTCTTTATAATATTACTGTAGATAGTGTGGGTTAAGACATAATGCTTTTTTACATAATTATGGCTTCATTAAACAAATTAATGAACAAAAATATTTTTAACGGCTTTATAATTTTAACGATGGGATAAGATTACTCCGCAAGCCGATAAAGTAACACAAACTTAAATTTGATTATTATAAAATAATATACTATTAATTTAATCAGTAGATATACGTCATAGCATAAAAGCGTATGGTTTAGCATCTGCTTAAACATTATCCTCCCTATGTTGACAAGTTTAATGCAATTTCATAAACAAAACAACAATTTACCTTCTCGTAAACGTGAAAGCTTTTTAAATTTTTATAACTTCTGCCGTGTTTTCGGATTTATAGAGTTTGTTTTTCCTGATCTTGTTTTCTTCATAAAATTGTGTTTGTAATATAATTAAAATTAGCCGTCATACTTTGCGGTGGCAGTTTTAATTATGAATTAATTAGTACGTTCAAATTTGTGTGCAGTATTTGCTGTGCCAGCGGTTTAGCCCGCGTTTCGATGTCAGACTGATTATCGTCTACTCATTTGGTTTGGGAGTGCTCCAAAAGACGATCTAAGGTCCTGATTCTGTATGAGTGATTAATAAAGCGCATAATGCACTATTTTTTTGGCAAGTAGTGCATAACGTTACGTTTCGTTATGACACATACCATAAAGGGTCCAGTAGCTTCAATACTAAGAGTATATATACAAAACTATCAGTTTTTACATTTAAAACACTAAAATTCAATAAATTGGTTTTAACTACTTTAAGTGTTTTACCTACTTACTTCATGTGTACCAAAAATCTATGGGGATAGTTTTGGCGTGACTAGGTCGCTGCTATCCCGAAACTATTTTAGCGAGAAATGTTAATATCGATATGATATATTGATATTACAAGGCTGTGTATAACAGCAGGGGTCGTATATTTCGTGCTTTTGTTTGAGAAAAGAACTGTTTGGAACTATAACTTATAAGGCTTTAATAAATTACGCTTATGTGCCATTATTTACATATGTACATTTTCTTTCAATAGTAATCGTTTTTTAGGCTTTTTTAATTAATTCAGACAATAGTTTCGTACACACATCACATTCGTACAATTTCGCCATGTCTATTAGACTGTTTGTCTGTCCGTTCGTATCTAAGGTATTGCAGGTAGATATTGACTTATTAAAAGACTGAAAGAAAATCGAAAAAACATTATTGTAGTTAATTATTACCTTATAAATAAAATATAACATTTTTTGTAGGTACTCGTAATGTACCTCACACAAAAGATAAGCTAAAAATATTTTACCTCCCAATGTTTCCTTTTAAAGAATCCGATTTCCGTGAACTTGAACGATCCCGTTTACTAAAGTAGAAAACTACCGAACTGGAAAAACCATCTAAACAATCGCAGAAATTGGAAGACCCGACCTCTGCGAGAGTAATACCTTCCGTTTCTGAGATTTTTCTTGACATATCACATCAATAAATCAAAGCTTTGTGGAGAACTAGGTTACGAAGAACAGATTAAATTTAAACATCAAATCAAAAAAACGAAGAACAGAGATAGAAAGGAAGAGGGATGTGCTATTGATATAATTACTACTAAACGAAGCCGGTTAGAAAGCATTAATGTATTACGTCTTACTATTATCACGAATGTTATATTTAGGACTTAGGTATATTTAATAGTCTTAACATGCAAATGTTAAAAAAATTTCTCTATACACATACTTCATGAAAATTAACAGTAATGTAATTTATACGTTCATATAGGTAACTTTTTATTTACAAAGCATGCTGGCAAAGGGGCTAGTTATCCATAAATAACGCATTATTTTGCTACCTTTTTGAGTGTGAAATGTGAATTTTGAGTGTGAGTTGGAGTGAGTGATAAAATGCTGGAATTCAGTATTAAGGTGTTCTAGGGAGCAAAATTATTACCTAATTTTCGTGTAAAAACATCGTCAAGAAACCTGCATGTGTCGGGAAAATGTCTGAAAATTTGAAGAGGAGTTCGTTTTATTAGCACGTTTCCTGCCAAGTTAAAAATTGAGATTTCGTGAGATGACCACTAAAAATATTCTGTTCAGAAGTTTTGCAGCAATGGTTACGCAGATGGTTACGTAGTCACGTGGTCGGCCAGTTAGTAGGAACTACTCGCGCGATGTCGTGTGATGGCTATGGACGTGTTAAGTTCTTAAGAATCTTTCAAGAAACTTTAATGTATTTCTAGGTTAAAATTTATTATAATGTTTAGAAAACTTGAATATAATTGAAGCCTATTTAAGTTAAATGTAACTAATATTTTAAATAAAAATATGTAATCTCTAAATCAATATTTTTAATGATGGTAATTATAATATTTCATTAATAATTAAAAAAGTGACACATACATTTTGTAAATTGGTTTATTCAAAAATGAAATTTAGCTAGACATAGTCTTATATCACTTCCGATTTATATTCCAGCACAAACAGCTGTATATGCCACTTACAAGTTTCTTTTGTTACACTTTCGGCCGATAAATTAATGTTGGATATTGAAGGGAAATAGAAT
>DVXP01004062.1:0-10700 GCA_018235645.1 Junonia grisea
AGGAGAAGAGGCCTATGCCCAGCAGTGGGATATGTACAGGCTGTGTTACGTTTTTTGTTACGTAAAGTTGGCCGTCAACGAAATTAATTCGTCATTCGAAACCGAACTCCCGTTTGAGCGGCCATAATCACGAATGTAAAACGTTTTAATACGAAACACCCTCGAAGCCGAAATAAAATAAATCTGTTTTAGGTGCATTCAAATTTAATGGGTCATACTCTAAATGATTTAAAACCGATTTAGCCGCTAAAACTCATTTTTATTTGAATTTCGCTACGCTTAAATTCAATACGAAACTGAAAATTCACATAACATTTACGGGTGATTTATATTTTTTAATCTATTGTTATAACATGACTGAGTAATCATTCGTGAGTAAATCGCCACGTTTGAATTTCGGGAAAAAATATCAAGAGTAACGCTGAGCCAGCGTGGGTGGAACAATTAAAATCAAGCGATTTCAGCGCTCGCCGCTTTAACAGCGACTATTTAGGGACAATTACGTCGCGTCATTGCCCATTGTCCGGCGGCGATTAAACGCGAACTACAATGGGTCCAATCCGAGCCCTAACGAAGCGACTTCGGTCATTTCCGTCCCACTTCGGCCACGCTCAAAGATGTGTAATTTGCGGGTACCAAATTGTAGAGCGGCGAGTTTTGACGGAATTGCCCCAAGTTGGACGCTGTAAGTGGACCTTCGGAGGCGCTAGGAACTCGGCGAAGTTTGGCAGATTGGTTTAACAGGAACGTTTTTGACAAGGCCTGCATATTCGAGGCTATTTCGGTGTCCGGCATTAGACACAGCCCGACGGTTCCGGAACGTACATTCGGTTAATTTCATTAAGACACATGAGTTATTCTAACGTGAAATGTATTCAGATCCTAATTGAAAGCAGCGAAAGGTTTTATTAATATCATCCATTGTTCCGTTTTCAAGATAACAAATCGCAAGTTTCCTTTGAAATTAAAACCCTCCAGAGATGCAATTCAGTTGAAAGTTTTAATTAACACATGTCTCAGCGAAACAATCGCAACAAAACAAATAGACGGCGCTAAAGTGGCGTGAAACACGAAGTTTTATCTGAAGATAGTTACGCGTAATATTTATCTGCAGATTCTCCGTAATTATGCGTCGACAAAGGCCGCCCTTTGTGCCGCCGACGCCAATAATGATGGCGTGAACTTTGCTAATTTTGCTACAATCCGCGAGTTGGTAAGGCTAGCGACGAACTGTAAAATGCTATCTATATTTTTATTTTTATATTAGGTATCATTTTTGGTCAAAAGTGTATCGTTTGTATTATTTTTAATA
The DNA here is from genome assembly GCA_018235645.1 of Junonia grisea. Classification (NCBI taxonomy): domain Eukaryota; kingdom Metazoa; phylum Arthropoda; class Insecta; order Lepidoptera; family Nymphalidae; genus Junonia; species Junonia grisea. Next base: position 1,313 of record DVXP01004062.1, read on the forward strand.
ATAATAATTGAAATTGTTTCATAATTTATAATGTAGGTTTAATTGTTTTATGGAACACAATGTAGGTTAAATTGGGTGTTTGTCGAAATATAATGCAAATAGGTATATAAGTATACTAGCTATATTTTTTTACGTGTAACAAAATATAAAATAGTTTTTTCGGGAACCAAACAGGATGTTACTAACCAAAAATCAGTTTAAATAAATAAATTTTATCACAAAATAAAGACAGTTTTATGAAATATCTTTCGACACACTGAAATATCAAACTGCATAAAAACTGTTACTTCTCGGCACAGATTCCCCAGTAAACGCTAAACATTAGTTAGATAAAGCCGTACGGTATTCCGTCACGATAAGCCTTTTACCAGCCCGGTTATCACCCGGTGTGCGTAACGGATATTGTGTTGTCAATAACCTTATCGAGGAGCGAACTTTGCTAATACTGTTAGTTCGGATAAGATCGGCTTTAATTTTGCGTAATTTCAGATGAAAACGGATATGTGTATCGATCGGTTTAGGAACTGAGAGAGACACACGACACGATAATACGATGGGATACGACGTTACGATATCGTAAATGTTTTTACAGAAAAATACAACCGAACTTCAATAGATAAGAATGTCATATTTAAAATAACTTAACGGGTACTACTCACGTTAATAAAAATCGGTAAGCCGACTATAGTTTCGTCTAACATATGGTAGACATTATCAAGGTGATGAGCGCGTGCCTAGGTCCCGCTTCGCACTTTTAAATATGAGTAATAACCACGTAAGTTTTCATTATGATAAGAATGTCATTTGATAATCAAACTAACAATTGCAGCTATTGCAATCTTAACTTGATTCTTATTGTTTTTCTTAATATTTACTAACCGGATTTTAATGGGGCTTATACGGAATCAACTTGATATATAATTGAAATCTTTGAACAAATGGCAAATATATAGACAGATATAAAATCAAAAAGAAACAATCGAATTAAGAATCCTCTCTTTTGAAGTCGCAAAAATAACATTGTGACGTCACATCGTGACGTCGTAACGTATAGGTATGTGTAAGTAAGTGGTAAGACGTTTTTCATCCCGATAATAATTACTTGTTACGATGAGCTCCTGTTTGAAAACTTTACCAATTATCAACTATTGATTTCTTTGATTCTTGATGGAGAATGTTTTGATCGAAAGTGAGTAGTTATATAACTTGGGTAGTAAGTACGGAATTCAGATTTTGATGTTCTTCATCTTTATCTATATTAATATCAGGGAAAGCGGTTAACTTTGTACTAAAGATTTTTACAATAATAATGTTTATTTTATTTTACTATTTATTGTAGACTCTTTAAATAGACAATATTGGTTTATAAGGGTTTATTTTATGCAAAAATCATGAGGCGGTATTTTAGTACACTTGAATAACGGTAAAGAAACCATAATATTAGTAGGTACTTAATAAAAATCATGCGGAGCAACATCGATGATTTAAAAAGAACACCTCCAACAAAAAACACTATTAAATTCAATGACCAAAATTTTTCGGAATTATAGTACAGTTTTTCAATAAGCATTCTTGTTGCATTCTTGCTGAATAGATTTTAAAAACACTCCATGTCAATAGCTTATACACTGTCTTGTCTTAGATGTCATTTCCCAATTTGCCAGACAATAGTCTAACGGGCACGTATCTATTTGCGTACAGGCCGCTAGAATTTAGACAGATGTAACAACAATATAGAACTATAGATCTTAAACTCAATTTACATTTGGAAACTAATGTAAAATTTGTGATGTTGAATTTTTAAAAAATTTCCTGTAAGAGGACAGTTTTACGAAGACGTAAAATGTCAATTGGGCATTACTATAGTGTATTATAATAGCCCATGCATTCGTAGGACGGTAAAGGACAGAAAAAAAGGTAGTTTTTCGCTATAGGTCATTTGGGACACAAGGTTATTTTGTAAGCGTCAAAGTTACACAAAAAAATTTTGGTGAAGAATTATCCAGCCCTGTAACATCCCAGGATTGATGCTTCAATTCCACAATCGATTGTGTGAATAGTACACTTTGCTTAGGATATTTTTTTATGTTAAAAAATTGGATTGCCAAGTTAAATCTAGATTAACACAAGCAAAATCGCCAGTAAACGCTAGTTCATTATATACGACGGTATAAAATCAAGCAGCTCATTAGCTTATCTGCCTTCCCGTCCTCCATAAAAATAATTTAAACCATTAAAGCTCCTCGACTGAGTTAGGTATCTTTATTTTAGTGGTCGCTAACCGCCTTTTGTTGGGTAACGTTATTTTCGAGAACAATAGAGGCGAAATAATGAACGGCTGCTTAAGTTTCGATAAATTCTGCATCACAATTATCGCGGTTCCTTGCTCGCGTAATTGAATGTAGAGGAGTTCGCGAAAATGTCTTTCGAATATATTAAGTGTTTATTCGTAATGAGATTTTATAGTAATTCGCTCTATTGGTTTAGTAGTTAACTTATCAATAATAGTTGCTTTACACATATTTTTACACGACGTAATCAGAACCCGAAGCAAAAAGGAAGGTTGTGATAAGATATCGTACGTCACTTATTTTAATAAAGTAGCACTTTCTAAGGAAAAGTAGTCGACCACGACTATTTTACGGGATTTTTTCGTTTCATACTTTTCAGTATTTGGGTTCATACCCAAGTTACCCAAAAAAAAAGTTCTAAAACTAATGTTTTAGAACTTTTTTTTTAAATGGTCGACCACTAGATCGAGCCTCACCAAATAACCAAGTTGTTGTTAGTTGAGATTATACTCAGGTAAGGTTATACTAGATATCCCTTGAATAATTACATAACCAAGAAAACAATCTCTAACACTCATAAATAACAAGTTAAATAATATATGAAACGTATTTATCCGTCTAGAAACAGTTTCGCCCAGGCACTCTCGTACGTACACCGCAAGACAACCCAGACCGCAAATATAATAAATTCATTACTACATCTGTGTGCGTGGATCAAATGTTTACAGTGTTTGTATTACACTGTACTTGTGTGTGTTAAACGCATTTTACATGTAGTTGTGTGTGTGTGGTAATTGTGTGTTTTGATTGGTTAAGTGGTGATGTTTTTTATTAATTTGCTGCAGACCAAGGCTCTTAATGCATTGCTTACAGATATTGGCTTCCTAAGAGCCCTCGAGGGGATCAAGTTGTTTTCTTTTTGTTTATGATTATGGTATTGCTTACTTAATGATATGTAGTAGTATTAGTTGCCCGCTCACAACGCATAGACAATGCGTGAACAAAGGAGATAATTCTAATTTAATATTCTAAATTAGACACGAATAAACCGATTTTAAAAAGTTTACAAACTGGCAACCAGGCACCTCACATAGGCCACTATCCGCCCCTCCCAACATTATTTATAATAAAAAAAAAGAGTAAAGATAGACAACATTCATAGATTATAGGTTAACTTTTTTTATATGAAAAATGGAATATGAGAAGAAAAAAAATTAAAGGGTTACACTATTTTGTAACAAATGTACGTGTTTTAATGAAGTTTCTTTACTGAAAAATATAACCCCGTATTTCTATATCCGCGTCATATCTTTCATCAAGAAATAAAGAAGTAAAGCATATAAAAGGATATAGGGAATAAGAATAAGAGAAGGTCAGAGAAATTGGACCTTCGGTTCTCTCATAATTCAGCTCTTTTCGATTACTTAACGATTATCGAATTGTTGATGAAGTTAGACATCAATAAACGATTCGGTTAGAATATTTGATATTATGAAAAACAGACTAGGCATTTAAGCTAAATAAGCAAGAGTATTTCCGCGCAATAAAATTAGTGAATTTTATAGCATTAACAGTATGTTATGTAAACGCCGGTAGAAATGTTTGCCTAACTCTCGTGATATGAACCGCTGAACTTTGCGCGGTCGAGTTACACTGATGCTAGAACGTTCCACTGAATCTGATACTATGTTATATAGTATATATAAAAACTGCTTTTAGAGAATTAGTTGTATATAAATAAAGGTAGATGTGTGTATTGTTAGTTATTTTTTTAAAGGGGGGAAGATTAAGGTTCCTTTAGATGTTATGTGGTTACTGTTAATAATGGACTTACTAAAACGAATACCTACTAAAAACTCAAATAAAAACATGTTTTTGTTTAATAACGAAAATGTTAACGGTCTATGTAAATTAAATTTGTTTTACAAAATATCCCACCCACGTATACTAATATAATGTATATTTTGTTGCCATGTAAACACAACTATTTTGCGAACCATACGTAAAAAATATCACATCACAAGACAAATTAATTTTCAAAATAAAACTCCGAAAAAAAAAAAATGTTTTCAAGACGTCAAACTTCAAACGTCAAACGAGTGAAAAGGAAAAAAAGCAAGCCAAGTGGTTTTGGCACGAAATTATGATACAACCGAGTGAAGCGGCATGAAATAGGAAATTATTTTTTAATCACTATCGCTGACTTTTGACAAGTGGCTTCGCAATAGATTGCCCTGTCTCGCAGATATCAAGCATATAGGCTTCGTCTACACTGTGTGATTAAACGAAAAAAAAATCGCTCGATTTATATCAATATTATGATAACAATTTAAATCTAAAGAAATACGAGTGCTTGTTGCTTTATTTTCAGCTCAACTATTCACCTGATCATTGTTGGAAAGGATATAGATTTCTTTCGTACAGGAAACACTACTGTCTCCCAATAATAGAAAAATAAGAAATTAGGTTGTCAAAATGTCACATGCCCTTCCAAATGATAACAATAACCCCTTTTCAAATTCTACGAGTTTGTTATTCCCATATTTTACAAAATAATTAGTTTATTACTGTTTTTTTACATAAGTTGTCGTTTTAAATGGTTTATGTATATAAAATAAATAAATGTTAACACTATACCATCATCCTGTACTTAAACTAACAAAAAACAAAAATGGAAATTACTAAAAAATTACAAAAATACTACCAACAATCGCGTATTGCAATTCGATTAACGCAATTAAAACGCAAATTAAAAAACGCACCGAAAAACCGCACCATGTGAACTGCCCTAACAGCCGTGAGCCAACAAAACAAATCGATGGCAGGAAATTACTTATAAGTAGGAGCAAATAGGGCAGATCTGATAAGTGGTTCTTTCGCCACGCCACTTGATTGATGCCTTCATCGTTACGCTGCGCCAATGCAGTGCCTGTAATGCATTTTAACGCATTATATTTTAACGCTTTATTTTTTAATGCATCTTTAATGTTGTGTATTGAAATTGAAATGGTTATGATGTGTGAAGTTGTAAGTGTTTGTTTTTAGTAGTGGTGAAATTTTAACGTGATTTTTTTCAGTTACTGATGTATCTATGTATGTTTGTGTGTCTAATGAAATTGTTGTTGGTAAAGCAATTTTAAACACACCAACTTTTTCAAGTTTACTAATCTAGCAACAAAATAATATCTTTATATAAAAATGTAATAATTCAAATTGAAAAATATTTAACGTAACATAAAATGAAACATTTAAACCAATTAAAATCCGTAAATGTACAAACATAAAATCTAATCTGTTTCATTTAAACAATCCATTCGAGATAGATAAAAGATCTCAGGCATGAAACAGATGAAACCCATGAATAGAAATAGAGGCCGATCCTATTCAGCTAAGCACCCCATTAGTATGACGTCCGATTGTTTCTAAACACTGCAACGCCGAGCGGGGTACAAAATGCGCACTCATTAAAAACTTTTCAACGCTTAATGAAAATCTTATTGGGCCGGCTGCAGCGCAGGGTTAAGGGGCTGAAATGGCCCGGCTAAGTGTATTACAGACGGATCGCTGCCTTTGATTCGTACATCAAAGACGATATCGTTCGTTCGTCGCTAAATCGAATCAGGAGCGCTTTGTTTCTACACTATGTAGGTAAATTCGAAGGGAGATCTTGGGTGGGTCTCTGCGACCGGGTTTCTGTTGCAAAAATTGCATGCTCCTTGAAGTGTATCTGGTTGGATTGATTTTGGATTGCGTAATATTTGGGGTGGGGTTTATCAATCAACTAGTCAAGCTTATGATAGTGTATTATTAGGTCTTTGAATAAATTCCTTTGCTTTTATAAATGTTTAATATATACTTAGAGTTTTCTGTTTAAATTATCGTATTAGATATTTCTGTGTGATGCAATTCGTTTTTCAAATTTAATATTACTTTTTTGACTCTTTATTAGTAAGCCTTTTTACTACTTCTCTTAATAAAATATCTGCAATTAAGCAATTAATTTTTCTAAAATAATATAGCTGTAAATATACTTAAAGAAGTCCAAAAACTAGGTCGAGAGCTCTGCGAAATAAATTCAAATTAAGAAATCATTTCAAAACAAATTCCAGCTTCCGAAGTCCACTGAATAAGAAACTGCACGAGCTCAAACAAGAAGTGGCCAGTTGAAAAATAAATACAGGAGTTTGCTAACGGAGTTAAAGTCTTTATTTAGTCGAGTTTCGGCGGCATAATATTTAACAGCGCCGCACACTATTTGTCGGGAAGACCACAGAATCGCAATAAAGCAACTTGGGTTAATTCTGGCCCGGTTGGCAGGGAAGTTGCGCTAAAAACTAAACCAATATACTTCTTAAAATTACAACGGCAGTCGAGGGTTATGTAAGCGCACGTGACCCGGGCTTTTGGCAAGCGGCCGACGGGTTAAGGCAGATGCGGATTTCCAGCGGAATTTATATTTTTAAACGTGTTACGAGATGAATAGTATTGAAGTACGGAATCGGATGGATTATCGATATTTTGATATCGAATGAAATATTTTTATATACTGCGTACATTTGGCGAAATTAATTGGATTTTTAGTATAAAGCTAACCTATTATATTGATTGAAATTATATAAATAACGTTTGCTGATTAGTGAAGTTTTATTAAAATTTATTATGTCTGAATTAAAAATTCGTCCTTGTTTTATTCTTACTAAAAGATATTGCTATTATGATTTTGTTCCTGGGAAGTATCGATAGAGTACAATTAAAACTCAACGCAATTGTAGTCCGTTGATTAGCTGCAATTAACAAACATGCACTAAACGCCGCTAATATTGCAGGCAGGGGTAATAACTAACAATTACAAATTGGTGCCTTGTCTATACTTTTGTACCTATAATATTATTATTCCTATTCAGAAACACTTCGAACCGGTAGAAAAATAAATACTACGAAAAATAATAATATACGCAATAAACGAAAAAAATTATATACGAAAAGTAACCTTGAGTAACGTATTTTATCAAAGCGGCAACGGTGAATCTTTTTTTCATACATGTTTCTAGTAGTTAGGTGCATTCGTTGTTAGAAAATATACATCATGTGAAAACTGAGCCGAAACTTAAAAACTGTCTAGAGGCTAAACTACTGATCCGATTTAGATGATTTAGATGTTTTGATGTGTATGGCCTTGAAATCGTGTTTCGTTCAAACAGTTTCAATTAAAACACATAACATGTATTGACCCTGTATATACAAAATTTTATCTAAATCGCTCCTGTCTTTTAGGAGGAGGAAGAGACATCTGTATCGAAGAATTTTATACATAAAATAATTTTTTTTCTTTTTCTATCTGTCTGTCTATAGCGTTCTCACGACTAAATCATACAGTCATATATTTATTATATAAGCAAAATCAAATGCAGAAAATAGGATATACCTCATAATGTGTCTTAGATTTTCGCGATTATTGCACATTGAAATAAAACTAGTTAGACTGTCTACCCGTGACCACGAACGCTGTAAAGAGCTCGAAACGTCGGGATGATAAATATAATTAATATACGCGATTTAAATCCGTTCAAACTAGTTTTATTTCAAGGATATACCTCGCCTTGTCACACTAAACTACAGAAAGAAATAGTATACACCGCCTTGAAAAGTTTCAATACAAGTATAGGTTTATAAGGATTAAGGTTGCCTCAATAATAGTGGCAGAAAGACGCCATTTTTCTGTATATCTGGATCTGTTTCTCGGAATTAGGGTCTCAGATGCGCCTTACATGAAATAGCAGTCTGGCCTTCATTTATTTTATGAAAAGTTTCTTTCATTTCGTCTGAATGTAAAAGCTTAGAGTTATTTATGTGTACCTATTTTTATATATTTCATTTCAAACAAAAAATTAACAGAATTTTTAACAATAATGTCATAATATTGAAAATTTTCTTGATTTGTTTTCAAGACAGATTTGGCTCGAAACTTTATTTTACTTATAGTTAAAAAATTTCTGTCTATGGTAACCTTATTATTATTTAATATTAAGCCTATGAAATCGAGTTTTATGAACTTTTTTTATAATGTCTATATTTTTAAATATCATACAATTAACAAAATATTTTCCTAAAAGTGTACTATTATATTATACATGATTTATTGGTTATATAATATAATTTATTTCTCCAAATCTTAAAACACTTAGAATAAAAATTATATTTTCAAATGTGAAATATGAAAACATTATTATAGATTTTAAAAATGCTCTATGTACATATTTCATTAATTTCCTTGCCTTTAAAAGATATGTATATCAATACATGAACCTGCAACACCGAGATTTTTAATCAATTTCCCATATTTAATATTAAAAATTCGAACCGAACTACTTCAATAATTTGCATGAATTTCGTTGTTAAATCTCAGTGATGGTCGTAGGATACTTTTTATCACGATTATTTCAATTTTTAAGGTGTAATATAGGATGCAATATGGGATAGTATTTTTTTTAATTAAAAAGATATAAAAAACAGACGCAGTTGAGAGAATCTACTAGTAAGATCATAAAAAGCTATTTTATGAATGAGAACAACTTAGATTGTTACAGTGTTGACAGTAATATTACGGCAACATATTATACGTAATGATATAAAACATTATGCTTAATGTAATATATACTTAACAAATCTATAGCAGGCTAAAATATCTAAACTTTTAAAGTTATTTTGTATGATAAGACACGAATCTATGGTATATTAAAATTGATTATTTTTATTTAAAAATGTGTAATAAGATTTATCTTTGTAATTACTATTGTCTTTAAAATTAGCTAAGTAGGAACTTTAACGAAATTACGGATTTTTATGACGCATTTCTTTAAATATATATTTTAATACAATATTAATATTAATATAGCTTACGTAATCCTATCCTTAAAATTCTCTGTTAAAACTCCCGCGAAAATTACTTTATATTAATACTTAATAATAAAATTAAATAAAAATTCCAAAACTAAAATAAATCCTTTGTTTACTTTCAAGCACTCTTGATATTTTACTATACTTCATATATTACATATAAAATATATTCTTTGAACACCAAAATTATCAAATAATCA
>DVXP01004063.1:0-10697 GCA_018235645.1 Junonia grisea
TTCCCAGCCTGGGGCGGCCCCCATAAGGGTTTTAGGGGAGTACAACCCCGCACCACACGCCCCCCCCCCCCCCCCCCAGGAGTCGGGTATCTATGAAGATTTACCCTGCGTCAACAAAACGTACCTTTATCAGCGGGCGAGCACGTATGCGCGTGGTGGCAGCCGAGCTCATCCGATGCGTCTCCGCAGTCATCAGCCAGGTCGCACAGCTGCGTGCGCGCCACACAGTGCCTGTTGGCGCACTGGAACTGCGTGAGCGGGTCGCAAGGCCGCGCCCGCATTGCGCACAGCGTCATGTTGTTTTCGTCGGACCCGTCGCCGCAGTTGTCCACACCGTCGCATACTTGGTACCTTTTGTTAAACATTTAAATTTAAACCATGTCGTCTATTGATCGAAAGTAACTTTGGTACTAAACATTTTTTTAACATTATCGTATACTTAGAAGGTGTTTGACGAATTCTATCTTAAACATAGTATGTGTTATATGTATGTGTTAGTATGTGTTATATATTTGACATTGATATGCAATATTATTTATAATTTTTTTCTTCTACTTTTTTCTACTTTTTGCTTAACTTCTCCAAAATTTTATACTAATATTTTTTTTTTTCATTTTTTACTTATAATAGCTTCAGCCTTTGTTAACTGTGAATTCATATATTCTTGTTTGATGTATACATACATTTTAGGGTTTAACTTATCGAACTTTGCAATTTCTTATTTGGATATTTATCAGTTATTACTTATTACCTGTCATGTGTGCAATATGTAATAAATAAATATATAACACAAATCGACGGTGCAGTCATCAATTTACCTAGGAACGCAACGATGATTATCACAATGGAATCGTCGAAGTGTATCACAGTTGAAGTTGGTGCATATCGATGCAGCCTCGTCGGATCCATCGCCGCAGTCGTCCGTTCCGTCGCACAGATCCGATTGTGACACGCACAGGTTGTTAGAGCACTGGAATCTAGAACAGAAATAAATTGATTCAATATAAAGCCTATTATTTCATGTGAGTAGAAAACATACCGGAAATAATTTTAATTACCTGCTTTCCGGACAATATCTGCCGCCAGGGAAGCGTGGAGGACATCCGATCTCATCAGACAAGTCCCGGCAATCCCTGTCGCCATCGCATCTAAAGTATGCCGCAATACAGTGACCAGATTTACATTGGAACGTTCCATTTTTACATTTGAATCCACCGCAATCCATTTCATCAGTATTGTCTCCACAGTCATCTTCGTGATCACAACGCCATCTTGAAGAGATACATTTTCCATTTCCACATTTAAATTCAGATTCAGAACATTCTCGATATTTGTGTTGACAAACGGATTCTGCTTCATCGCTTCCGTCTCCGCAATCATCGGTGAAGTCGCAGAGCCATTGTTTAGGAATACAGCGTTTATTCTGGCACGTGAAATCAGTTTCACTATTGCAAGTTGGACAGTTTTCTGGTAATTCGTCCGATCCATCTCTGCAGTCATCTTTGCCATCACAGAATAACCATTTTGGAATACATCTGTAGTTTGATTGTCCTGGACAGCGTCTCCATCCATTTGTGCAATTCTTCTGTCTGCACATGTAAGCGGGTTCATCTGAATCATCTCCGCAATCATTATCAAAATCACACATCCATAATTTTGGTATGCACCGACCATTCTTGCAAGGGAATTCTGTATCTGAGTTGCACGGTCTGTTATGGCACATTGCTGGATCTTCATCGCTATTGTCTTTGCAGTCCGTATCACCGTCGCATTTCCAACTATCCAGAATACATCTACCACTACTCTTGCATTTGAATTCGAGAAGAGGACATTCGTGAGCACATTGCGCTTCGTCACTGCCATCACCGCAATCATCAGTGCCATCGCAAATAGTCGACGCCGGGGTACAATTTGTATTTTTACATTGGAAAGAGCCAGGTCTACAGTGTCTAACAGGACAGGTAGCAGGTTCGTCGGAACCATCCATACAATCTTTTTCACCATCACATTTCCAGAACCAAGGTATGCACTTTTCATCACGGCCGTTGCACCTGTGCTGACTATCCGTACAATTGGCAATGCATGTTTTCATGTCTCGTGCTAAATAGAATTGGTTAGGGCAGGCACATTTGTATGTTGTCTCACCTTCTTCTCCGTAACCCTCAATATTTAAGTAACTGGATTCATGGGGTGGTGCAATGAGGCATAAATGAGAGCAACCTCCGTTATTATCTCCGCAAGGATTCTTATATGGCAACTGCCTTAGTGGATGGACGACATGAATGTCATAAGGACGGTGGGTTGTGTTTCTCAATAACGTTAAGTTTTCACCAGAATGTTTATTTGCTTTGCTAATGGCTTTAAGATTCCAATCAGTCCAATAAATTTCGTCATCAAAGAGACTAAGAGCGAATACGTGTGGAACTTTGCTACCCGATAGTACAATATGCCGGTGCTTACCTTCTAAATCAGCTGAACCAATATAGTCTAAATGAGCGTCGGCCCAATAAATCCTATCCGTGAAGTAATCAATAGTTAGAGCATTAGGCCAAGCAATATCGTCTTCCCAGTTCAAAATGGTTGTAAAGTTGGAACCGTCCATACCCAATTTGCCAATGTACGCTTGGAGGTGCCATGATGTGTAGTATAAGTATCCAGTGCCGGGATGAACAACAAGTGCCCTGGGATCAGCAATTCCAGTCTTAATCGTTTTCCTTCTAGTACCATCCAATTCAGCTACATCCAAATTCTTCGAATGACGATCTAACCAATAAATTTTCCTTCCAATCCAATCGATCGCAATGCCTTCTAAGCCGTGGGAATCGTGTCGCACCACTATTTCCTTTGTTGGATTTGGATCGGAATAATCAGATCGATAAATTGTTTTAGCAGATACATCTGCGAAATACATTTTATTTTCCTTAATATCAAAATCGATTGCAACAACATTCATAAGATCTTGATGAACTAAATTATATAGAGAAGCATCAGTAGACATATTTCTAACATAGTATTTATTCGTGAAGATTATCCAAGCTGTGGTATTGTCTTTTCTCTTACATGTATGTTCATCTGCTTCTCTTTCGTAGTATTGGTCATTACATTTACAATAGTATGATCCTGGTGTATTCGAACAATACTGAGAGCAAACACCAGGTGTTTCCACACATTCGTCTATGTCAGCACAAGCTTTACCATCACTGAGTAGTTTATATCCTTGATTACAATCGCAATAATAACCGGTTAATGTATCAATACATTTGTGACCGCACTGGTTAATTTCCAACTTAGCACATTCATCGACATTGCAGTGAGCAGGTTCATCCGAATCGTCTGTGCAATCAGAAACTTTATTACAAACAAGCCTATTGTCTATGCACTGGTCATTATTACATTTAAATTGTCCTACAGGACAGGTCTTATTTTCTTTCACACATCCTACTTCATCAGAGTGATCCCCACAATCATCTTCTCCATCGCATCTGAAATGATTTCGAATACACTTGAAGTTTTGACACCTAAACTCTTGATCAGTACACTGCTTGTATTGTGTGTTACATTGTTTTCCTTCATCAGATCCATCTCCACAATCATTATCGTGATCACAAACCCAGCCTTCATTTATGCATCGTCCGTTATTACATTGGAATTGATCATCTGAGCAGGGAGTTGGAGTGGAGCAATGATGGATAGTTGAATTTTCATCTGTTCCGTCTATGCAATCGGGGTCTCCATCGCACAGCCATTTCTTAGGAATACATTGAGCTCTGCCCCAGAATTTGTTCGCTTCACATGTATATTCTGTTTCAGCATCGCATTTTCTTTCATTGCACTGATGTCTTTCGTCTTCATCACTGTTATCTAAGCAATCATTGTCGCCATCGCATATGTAAATTCTCGGTATACAGTTTCCATTATCGCATGTGAACAAGTCGCCGAAACACGTTCTGCCCTCTGAGCGACAGTACTCTGGAGGTTCGTCGGCTCCGTCCCCACAGTCGTCGTCGCCATCACAGTACCAGGTGGCTGGAATACATCTATGATTGGGGCAACGGAAGCTGTTTTGTGGGCAAGTTCTTTGAGCACAATGTAATGGATCTTCATCTGAATTGTCACCGCAATCATTATCTCCATCACAAAGCCAGTAAGGTTCGACACAAATATTAGTTTTCTCGCATTTCAAGTGATTAGCCGGGCAAGTTGTGTTTCTTGGGCATCTCTCATGTGTTTCATCTGATGTAATGTTATCTTTACAATCATTAATTCCATTACAAACTTGTGTTTTAGGAATGCAGCGAGAGTTGAGACACGTGAATTCTCCTTCAGCACATGGTGGATATACACAGCCTTCTTCATCGGACCCATCTTTACAATCATTTTCGTGGTCACATTTCCATGATTTGAATATACAACGCCCATTATTACAACGGAACTCGTTGGGAGAACAAGAGTGGTACGCACAGTAATTCTTATCTTCATCAGAATTGTCACCACAGTCGTCATCACCATCGCATGACCACATACGACTGATACATTTACCATTAGCACAGAAGAATTTACTAGGATCACAAGTAATGTTCTTAGCAACACACATTCTTCCTTCATTTACCAACTTAGTGTTATCATCACATTTACATTCAACCGAATTGTTAGGAGCAGGGTGACAGCTTTGTGCGCATCCGCCATTGTTGATATTACATAAGTTCTTCTGACACTTCTGCCTGCTAGTACTGTAAATATGAATATCTCTCGGTGAATCTTCTAACCGTTTAACCATTTCAACCATATTAGCACCAGTATGTTTTTCAGCTCTGTACACACCACGTAGTTGTAAGTCTGTCCAATAAATATAATTACCAAATACTGTTATCGCAAATGGATAAATTGTGGCAGAAATTAACACTTCTCGATCTGATCCGTCTAATTTAGAACGTTCTATCTTTTCTCGAACCGCGTCAGTCCAGTACAGCATGTTCTCTTCAAAATCAATAGTAAGACCACTTGGCTGGGACAGGTCTTTATCAATAATAGCCTTTTTAAGTGATCCAGCCATTGTTGTTCTGTAGATTTTACCAGATGTTCCGAAGCGACCCCAATCTGTGTAATACAAAGTTCCATTGCAAGGATCAACAACAATAGCTCTGGGGCGTTCCACTCTCGCAATCATTACTAGTTCAGTACCATCTAAATTCATTGCGTAGATGGAGTTGTTAGAGCTGTCTGTCCAATAAATCTTCTTTTGTGTCCAATCATATGATATTCCCTCTGGGTTGATATTTTTAGTAATAATGTTCTGAATACCAGATGGGTCTGGATTATTTGCTGACATCCAAGCAATTCTCGCCCAGGGTCTTATTTGTGTAAAGAACAGTTTATTATCAGCGTAATCAAATTCAACGCCAACAACGTTAGTGAGGTTGCCGATAGGTTTAAACGGTACGCCGGTCGATTTCGGATCTAAGTTAACAGCGCGAATTTCAGTTCTGGTTGTGAATACTAAATATTCATCAACGACATCGCATTTTTTGGGATTATTAACAGATACTTGGCCTGTGGCGCACTCACAGCGATACGTGTATCCCTTATTAGCTTCTGGTGGATAACTGAAACACAACTGTTCACAACCTCCATTTCCTAGTTTCCTGCATGGGTTGTTTTCATCAGTAGGTTGATTGTTTATATCAAATATCACGATATCTCTCAATTTAGGTAGGTTAGTGCGTATTTTTTCGGGCATTGACATGTTACCGGGCAACTTAGATGCTTTATAAATCGTTTGTAAGTTTCTATCGACCCAGTAGACACTGCCAGTGTGGATAGCGATACCCATAGGGTTTGGTAAATTCGACCGAATAAGTTGTCTATTACCACCGCTGTAAGATATCTTTTGTATCTGGTCGAGTTTTGAGTCTACCCAATATACATCGTGTGTCATCATATCTATTGTTAAATCTCTTGGGTTTGAAATCCCTGAGCTAACAATTGTCTGCCAGTTGCTGCCATCAAGATAACTTTTTCCAATTCGAGGATATTGGCCATAATCTATCCAATACAAAAGTTTTTTCAGGGGATTTACGGCTAATTCTCTAGGAGCATCCATAGTAGTTTTAACTAGAACTTTTCTGTTTGAGCCATCGAGCCAAGACATTTCAACGTAGTTTTCATGTGGGAAGACATTTGTGAAGTATAAGTTTCCAGCAACCCAATCGACCGCTAACCCTCTTATTCCATTGCTGCCTATACCTTCCTTCACAATATGTTCAATCTCGGAACCGTTTGGTCTGATGCGGAAGATACCATTCCAATGACCTCGGTTGAACTCCACCCAGTAAATGTAATTTTCAGCAAAATGTACGTCAACGTGAAGTATGTGATGCCCTTGTCCAGTGACTGGGACCATTGCTTCTGCGCTATTTTCAAGGCTGTATCCTCTAATGAGATCCAATTGTGACACGACAGCAAATGTTTTGTATGGAACACAATTGACTTCGTTTTCTTTTCTGTAGCCAATAGAACAAGCACAAACTCTCGATCCTCCTTCACTGGGAATACATATTTGTTCACAGCCTCCGTTATTTTGTGAGCACGGGTGATGCATCATCTTTCGCTTCTGGAATATCGTTAATGATTTGAGGTCGCTTTCGTTATCCAAAATGACCTTAATGTTATCTCCGTTAGGAAGGTCTGCTTTGAAAATCTTTTCGTGACGTGTGTCGAGCACGTACAAACGAGAGTCGAGGACGGCTATTACTTTTGGATAAGAGATGGCATTTGCTTCTGTCAAAATTGTCTTGCGATCGTTTCCTTCAGTGTTTACACTGTTTATGCTAGCTGGGAACTGTGTGCTGAAATATACAATCTTCCTCTCAATATCGATAGCAACTGCCTCTGGTCTTTCGATTGTGTCCACAAGAATAACCGAGTCGCTACCGTCCATATTAACTTTACCAATCTTTGCTGGCACACCATATCCTCCGTCATCAGCCCAATAGATTTTGCTAAAAAAGAAAAAATAGCGTATTACATACATATTTAAATGTAGTCATTAAAAATCACATGTAAAAAGTTATATATATTTACCCTTCCGTTGGGTCCAAGCATAAACTCTTGGGTTTAGCTATCGATGTTCTGCTGCCATCGTTTGCAAATACGATCGTCCTGAATTTCACCTTGCCATCGACTCGAACTAATTCAATATTACTTGCAGCTTTATTTGCCATGAACAAATTACGTCCGAGCCAGTCGAAAGCAATGGCAGACGGTGATCCGACGATGCCAGTGTCTTGGCCGAAGAATTCGACTTTATTACCACCTCCGTAGGGCATTGTGTAGATCGTGCAGTTCTCGTCGTCTTCACTGTCGCCAGTTATAGACTGGAGCCAGTATAGCATATGACCTTGGCGATCGTAGTCCAGTTGTACACCACCTAGAAAAAGTATTTCAAATTGAGTATACGTAAAAAATGAGGGTAATTAGAAATTAGTAAGAGATAATTTAAAAACAATAATTTGCACATTACCTTGGATTCCAACAACGGGAGGTAATTGGCCAGCTCTACCTGAACCATCTGTTGCCAAGTCAATGATTTGCGATCCTTTCAGTACCATGAGATAAGCGTTTTCCTCTAAAAACAAAAACAAATATTTTAGACTATTTACATTCCATTTTTTAAAACTTACCCTATTGGTTGAGAACGAAAAATAAGATACCTTCAATGCATTTTCCATCTGGTAACAGTTTAAATCCTGGTTTACACATGCAAGTGTATCCAGTTGTATTATTTGGACTCAATAGGCAGAGATGTTGGCATGTATCCTTTTTACACGGTGAAGGGTACTGCGGTTGCAGAGATGGATGGTGGACGTGGATCGACAGAGGTTGAGATATCAGGTGAGACACCACCGTTTGATTAGTTCCCCTGAACTTATGCGCTGACAAAACTCTGTTCAACTGCCGATCCGTCCAGTATAGAGTATCTTCAAATAGGGTGAGCGAATGAGGATGCAATAAGTAATGACTACCCGCCAACACCTGTTGACGGCCCGAACCGTTGTAGTAGCAGAAGTCGATAAAGTCCAACTTGGAATCTGCGAAGTAGACCCTCTGCGTGGCGGTGTCTAGGGTCAAACCGTTGGGCCAGTAGATCTTCGTCGTGATAATGGCCATGCGCTGAGTGCCGTCCATTCCGACGCGCTCGATCCTCGGGTTCTCTCCCCAGTCGGTCCAGAACAGCCAGCGGGCGTTGGGCGCCGGGTCCAGGCACATGCCTCTCGGCTGCGTGATGTTACCGCTTAGCAGAGCTGTCCTAGCGCTACCGTCCTCCTTCGCCACTTCGATGGTGTTCAGCTTGCTGTCCAGCCAGTAGATGTTGCCGCCCACCCAGTCGTACGCCAGCCCCTCCACCAGGTCGAGGCCGGTGGAGACTATGACCTGCGGCTCGCCGCCGCGGTCCAGGCGCGAGATCTTCTTGAGCTTCATATCCGACCAGAATATCGTGCCGGTGTGCATGTTGGAGGCGGTCGCGACGACGTTCTCGACGTTGATCGGGACGCGCTCGAGGCCCTGCTCGTTGAGGTCGGCCACGAGGATGGAGTGGCGGTTGGAGATGATGAGGAAGGCGCTGGAGTGGTTGTCGGCCTTGCAGCCGTGCTTGTCGGCGGCGAGCTGGTAGCCGTCGACGCAGCCGCAGATGTAGCTGCGCTTGGTGTTGGTGCAGAGCTGCGAGCAGAGGCCGGGCGGGGCGCACTCGTCCACGTCCTCGCAGTCGCGGCCGTCGGGCCGCAGCTGCTCGCCCGCCGGGCACAGGCACAGCGCGCCGGCCGGCGTCTGCTTGCACTCGTTGGAGCACGTGCGGTACTCGCACGTCGCGAAGTCGCACGCGGGACCTGAGAGAAGAAAATAATTCGATTTCATAAGATCTCCATCAATCAAAATGACACATTGATGTTTAGTTTATTTGGAAATGTGAATTTACCTTCATCAGCACCGTTCGGGCAATCAAAGTTGCCGTCGCACACTTGAGTTATATTGACGCAGCGATTAGAGACACCGGGACATTGCCACTGCCCAGATGGACATCTGAAATTTAAATGCTTAGATTAGTCTTCTTCTTCCTAGGATTTTTTTTTAACTTTACTGATTTTTACATAGAACGATTGTTGTTTAATTTCCATAACCTTAATAACACATTCTGCATTACTACACCAAAGCAGCAGTTATCAACAGTTGGATTGATCGTAACAACTAAAACCATTTTCATCACATCCTTTTAGTTATCAGTCTAAGTTGTATAAAGTGTTCTCGTATAAACGGTGTGTACACTCGGTCCTTGTACCTGAAGGGCGGCGGCTCGCAGGCGTGTCGCAGGCCCTCGTCGCTGCCGTCGCCGCAGTCGTCGCGTCCGTCGCACACGGCGGCGCGGAACACGCAGCGCGCGTTGTCGCAGCGGAAGTGGCCCGCGCCGCACGCCGTGGCGCCGCACGCCGCCGGCTCGTCCGACAGGTCCTCGCAGTCCGGCGTGCCTGCGCACGGGAATGTTAGGTGACATTAACAGGAAAGATTTGATTGTTTGAAACGAATAGGCTCCGAAACTACTTGACCGATTCGAAAAATTTTTCACCGCTGAGGAACTACACATCTTCGGGGTGACCTGCTATTTAATAATAAATATCCACATGATATTTAACATCTCCCATTAAAATCAAATGATCCAATGGCAAAATCATAATACACATATAACATTAACATAAACAGATCCACATCATAACATAATATTAAGGAACCACATCCAAGCGACAATATTTTTTAAAACTTTTAAACCCCCTTCATCCTCCTTTCGATAACCATCCATTGTATTTACCCAGACCCTCTCTCCTCATAATTTGTCACTGTAGTATTTTTTTTTATTTTGATTCAATCAAACAAAACACTTGTTTTTTTAAATTTTAAACTACGACCAAGGACTACATAAAAACATGTGAAAAGCTCCTCACTCCCCTGATGACACCTCTTGCCCGTAATACGCCACGTAGTAATACTTTCCCTAACCCAATATACATGATATGAATAGACGATTGTCCAACCCGTAGCCCATCATCAATCAGTGGTATCAATCAGTAACAACTCACCGTCACAATACCAAGTGCGCGGGATACAAAGACCGGAGGCAACGCATTGGAACTGGCGATCCGCGGCGCACTGGTGCGGCGCCAGGGACGGGCAGCCCGCTTCGTCGGAGCCATCATTGCAGTCCGGGATGCCGTCGCATTTGTACGCTTCCTAGAGATGGTTACAAACGAATTCAAACGTATATTCTTATACTAATCTGTCGGGTACAGAGGTTGTCATGTCAATCAAAGTGTCATTATGGTGTCTTTAATTTACATGTTTAAATAGTCAAACACCAGTTTCGAAAGAAGGAGAAAATTTAGATATTTTTTTTGTTCTCAACACATAGAATATAAAAAGGAAAAATGAATTTTCACCTGAACACATTGCTTCAGGTCGGCACATTTGAATTGAGAGGCGAGGCAAGACACGGGGGGACAATCCGCCTCGTCTTGTTTGTCAAAGCAGTCGTCGTCTCCATCGCAGACCCACGACGCGGGTATACAGTGACCCGTACGCGGACATGTAAACTGAAATATTCAGAAAATTTATTTAGATATATGAATTATTTTGTTTTGTAGGTGTAAATC
>DVXP01004064.1:0-10697 GCA_018235645.1 Junonia grisea
AAAGTTAGAAATACTCCTACAACTACTCTTATAAGGTGCTGAGGGAAGGGAGTGTCAGGCATTAATTGCCTTGATTGCTTCTGCAATCTGTGTTTATAAGATTATCTTTGATCGCTTCTGCGATCCGTATTTGTAACATAATTCTGACCCCCCGATGAATTATTTGAATTTAAGAGTTGTGGACCCTGTGATGGCTTAATTTTAATTGCATTTAACCGGAAAATTAACCTGGAAAGATCACAAAGCGTAACATAAATAAAATAGATAAATGATTAAAATAACCAAGCGAGTTTCATTTAACACCTGGATGTGGCTGAGTAGATTCGAATTTACTCAGTATACTCTTAACGAACATGGCTACTACTAAACAACGTTTAAAAAGGGTTCTGACCGACTAGACGAAACCGTGTTCCGAATCAGTTAATGTATAATAGTTACAAATGATCCACTTGCAATGTTGCAAAATGTTGCAAAGACATTCAAGGTTTGAACTTTAGCATGTATTAGGACCAAATATTAACAGAATTTATCAAGTTTTGATAAAACAAAATTATCGCCTTAGTTCATAAAAACACATAGGTATTTCATGTCAGGCTGCATTTGACCCAGCAATTAAATGGTAGTTTCTTATAAAAATGTCGAACAAAATTCAGCTAAATTTTAAAGCCTAGGTGGTTATTTTGTTTTTCTTTTTTGTGAGATATATCTACATTATGTGTGTGGATCGAAATATATTTTATTTTAATATTTCGCGTCACAGTAATTAACGATTGTACTCTTAACACGTTTTACATGGTTTTCGATAACATAAATTGTTCGGTATTCTAGCGCTAATTTTTTATACGGTGCCTGTAATAAAAATTTCACTAGAGGCGCTGCTATTCAATAACGTTGTAGAAAATATTTAATATTCGTACTAGGTACTTATCTATAGGTATAGTCTGTCTGCCGTAAAATTTTCACGGCAGCTTTGTCCGCTTTACTATTCTGCATAATATTTGTTCCTCATGATTCGTGTGAATGACTGACGACATACGCGCGGTTGCCGGAGCGAGCTGGATGAGGGTTGCGGAGGACCGGGATGTTTGACGCAAACTTGGGAAGGTCTATGTCCAGCAGTGGACTGCGATTGGCTGACGGTGACGATGATCCCTGTGAACGTATATATATTATTTTTCTGCGAGTAATTACCTAGAAGGTAGGAATTCGTAAACATTTTCTACAGATATATTAGAAATATGTATATTCATAAATTGGTGGGGATTATTATGAAGCTACTTTTTTTAAAGGCTCCTTTTTGCTAGAGTGTCGTTACTGGTATGATATACAGCAACTGGAAATCGAATGCTGAGTTATGTTATAAAAATAAGTTCAAAAACTAATACCCGACTACTGAAAAGTATGAAACAAGAAAATCCCGTACAATAGTCGAAGAAAATCCCGTAAAATAATCGTGGTCGTAAGTACTTTATTAGAATAAGTGTCTTCTAATTACGTAAAAAAAATGATATTTTTTTTTATTCTATAAAATTACTTAATAAATTAGAGTTGCAAAAATTCTTGAGACGAGAAATCTGCGGGATAAACACCAATATTATTAATATATATATATATACAGGATAATTTTGCTCAATTTTCCTTATTACTCCTAAGATATGACTTTCAGATATGCTACGGAACAATCTTCTTTAGTTTTCCTGTAACTTTATGTAAGAAATCAGAAGTAGGTAGGCTTTAAAAATAAACATTACGAACACTTTAACAATTATTTAATTTTAAGGTTTTTCAGAATTACACTCAAATACTTTCTCAATTAACTTTAGTAACAAAAGTAATGAATTTAGCAGAATAACAATCAAGCAGAGCTTCTGCTTAGTTCGAGGTGTAACAGCAAAGTGGTCTCGAAAATGGCCGCCCCAACCCTTTAATAGTGTTGCTGCTAACATTTATTATTACATCAACCTTGATTTTTAATAGCGTTTTCCGTAATTTCTCTAGCACTAAATGATACATTGAGTATTCAGTCGCATGTATGCTCATCTCTACTCCACACTGCATGCGATAGGTCATCTTTTATTCTCATTGTTGTAAGTTTCCAATTCATCAGAGAGTATCCAGTTAAGCTCTCACTATTGTATTAACATCTTAAAAATATAAACGTAGAATAGTCTTATGTAGATGGTCTCTTTAGTCTAAATAGATGAATCAAAGTGTACGTGTAAACCCAAAAAAAAAAAAATAGCAAATTTAACCACTTAAACGGTAACACTCTTACGAAAGACTAGCAAAAATTATATCAAGTCACTTAAAAATAAAAGTTAAATATCACCGCAGACTTGCGATTACGGCGGTTTTTATTTTATAATTTTATGTTGATGAAGATTCTTAAGTTTAAAATCACTTCTTCTAAACTTTCATGGCTAAATAACATAATACGTATACGTCTAAAGGAATATCTTTTTTTCTGTTTCAGTATTTTTTTTGAAATGCAATGTATGAATAATAAAAATAGGACCTGTAAAACTGTGTCGTCTGTACCTAAATGATTCTCACACAATTTATGAAATTATTGATATTTGCTGTTACAAGTAATAGTAACAATAGTAATAAATAATTAACCAGTATATGGCTTATAGGTAGTATAAGACATTAATGGTTTGTTCATAAAACAGCCTGTACATATCCCCCTGCGGGCATAGGCATATTCTCCTATTAGGGAGAAGGTTATGGAGAGAATCATGTGTCAGAAATTCTTCCGACACATGTTTTATTCACCGCCGAGCTCGAGATGAATTTAAACACAAATTTAGCACTTGATAATCCAGCGGTGCTAGCCAGGGTTTGAACCCGTGACCTTTGGTTAAGATCCACGTGTTCGTTCGTACGTTGTAAATAAAAAAAAATTATTACCTACTTTATTAGCTTGTTACCAACATTAATAGAACCGTTTATCTCTCAATATTCCTACTGAGTGCTACTAGCCTTTATCCTGTTTACTCTTCACTACTATAGCAACAATCTTGATCAATTTGCTGCCATCCATTCAAGAGTTCAATCCCCCAGTTCGGAAAATTTTCAGAGAATTTTTACATTAATATATAGGACCGCACTGAAAATAAATTCAAATTAAACTTTAATTTATTGAAATGTAGGCTATACCTATAGATAAGGCACTTAATTATAAAATAGGCTTTTTCAAGTAATTTTCCAATAGTCAAGCTACTATTAAAATAAATATATTATTGAATAAAAAAATAATTGTTTCTGAAGTCGATGTAGATTAAATGATATAATCGCCTGTTAAATATGAATAATAAAATTCGCGAAAGTATAAAATCAACAAAATTTTAAAGATGTTACGTTGTATAAGTAGAAATTATCTTATGCAACCATAAATTTGGAACAAGTTATTTTTATTAATAGTAGAAAGGTAAGCAAATAACATGAAGTGGTCACAAGAACCGAAAGGCCTAGTTGTTTGAACATTTAATTCTCAACTGAAGATCACTGATTCAAATCCTTAGTGAGCTTTTAAGTGTTTTGTATACGTGATAAAATTCCTCTCATGCTCGTTGCTGATAGAAAACATCTTGAGGAAATATTTCGGAAGAACTTCTGACACGCATATTACTCGCGTTGGAACATGGTGATTTAAGTTCTTAATCTTCTTAATAGGAGAAGTGGCCTTTGCCTTTATTTTTACAAGAAATAGGGTCCCGCTGAGTTTTTTTCGCAGTTTCTTCTCAAGGTCCGAGGCTTAATTCCTCTTCTGAAACTGTAGTAGATTTATTTGACGTTCAAAAAGTAAAATTTTATATTTCTATTTTAAATAAAATTTATTTGAATTTGAACTGAATTTAAATTAGGTACAATAATAATAAATATTAATGTACTGTAGTGTAATATACTTAGGTAAATTCAATCAACTTTAAATAATGTCCAAACAGGAGTTGAAGTAGAATTTGCGCGTGTCCGTCGAGGTAATCTCGACTCTGGGTCTAATTCTCTATGCCAAATCAAAACGTATTTCTATGTTGAAACACGTTATTGTCTTAAAACCGTATTCTCTTCCGTATTCTAACCGTAAACCGTATTCTTTAATTAAGAAATTAATAAAAAATAAAGCGGTAACCTTTTTTGAAAGATTGTTAATAGAAATGGATTGTACCATCTCCAAAAAGACAAGAATATCATTATCTATGCTATTCCCTACGTTTTCAAGACGTGTGCTTACAAAATACTGTTTTAAAAATACGTAACGTGCCATGGTAAGATTGTTTGACAAGCACGATATGACGTCATTCGTTTTGGGCACGTTACGTATCGTGACATAGAGAATACGGGCCTAGATCGGTTTTTACGAAGTTCCATCCATAAGGGTTTTAAGGGTATTTTTTGGTGACGCAGGGTAAATCTTTATTGATACCCGACTCCTGGGAGGTATGTCGGGTTATGTGAGATTGCACTCACTAAGACCCCTGCGATGGCCGCTACAGCACGGAAAACGGAGAGGCTACGGGATCGCTTTCTCAGCACGTCCGCGGCCTCTCCCGTGCGTTGCTCCACTCGTGGATTGTGGAGCCCTTCTCAGGACCGTAAGGGGTTACTATATTCATATGTCAATAGAACTAAATCATGTTAATTTTAGACTAAGTACCTAAACTAAATTTAAAGTATCTTTTAAATGTCTGAAGGTTAAATAATTTGATAAACTTGATATGTTATATTTATAAAACCATACTATGGTAATTGTGTTTATATATTTGTAACTTGATGAATCTTAAATAAATAATTCGTTTTATGTCGAGGAAAAATGTCGAGGAAAATTTAGAGGTTTAATATTAATTTGTATTGTTTGCTTATTTAATTAAAACCACCGCGGAAAATAACGCAATTCGGTTTCATTTGTTTTTAACATTTTGATATTTTATTTAACCAGAAATAATTATTTCATATCAAAATTTTCATTCCAAACGTATTTATTTTTATTTGAATCGAGAATTGTAAGATTTTTTTGAAGTCTCTTAAAAACATATTGTAACGTTTTAAACCGAACAATTGCATAAATGTTAGTGCTGTTATTTTGTGCAAATGTTATTTTTAAAAAAATGTCCTGGATAAAATAGTCTTGGCCTATTTTAATTGGCCAAATCTGTATTTTTGGACACAAAGTAATTGAAAGAATCACATAATTATTACAAGTACTCTCAAATATGAGGTTCATAAATCTATGTACTCGTATGTATAATAATTACATGTACCTATTTACCTACAATTAAAGCCCAACCAAATTATAAAGACACATCGCACCCCCAGTTTTAAAGGCAGCTAACTCAAAAGTCATGTAATTCCTAAAATTGACATAAGCTCTATTGTTTTAAGAAAAATTTTCCAGTCCGAATTTTTCGAGTTACATCCCTTTAGATCCAGGGATGCGACATATGAAAATCGGTATGATACGTTTTGTGGATTATGAACCTTATTTCATTAGTGTTAAAGTTGAAAACCAAATTGTTAGTGACTTACAGGGAGGCTTCAGTTTGAAGTGGCGAAGGGTGTTAGGCTTCTTCACTGCCCCTCCACTAGATGTCACTATATGCATTTAAATCGCGCTGACGGAATATTCATCGTTCAGTATATAAGCTAGACACTGACAGGGATCGGCACAATCTCTTAACACTGCCACAAGTGCACGCTATCTTTAGGTTATATTTTGTAATTTTGTTTCCAACTTCATAAAAAAATTGGCAATTTTTGAAAACGGGTAATTAAAATCCCGTTGAAAACGATTGAGCCTAGTGCTGGGTAGGACATGACTTTAAAAAGAGTTTGTAAGAGTAGCCTCTTTTTTGTACTGAGCCAGTACAACGTCTCATTCCAAATGAGGCGAGGCGTTTGACGTTTGGTAATACGTTTGAAGTGACAAGTATAAAATAATAAATTTGAACTAGCCACTTCAAACGTAATGAAAACTTACATTTCTTATACACTCATTTGCCACCCTTCGCGGCCTCTTTGTTGTAGTGAGTGTATCGCTCCTCCCACTTTGCGAATAAAACGTCTACCGTAACAGCAAATTTAAAGTATTACATTTTAAATTATGAGCTGCTCTTACATTTTGACGTCACTTCCCGTACAAGTGTACCGCCTCATATATGTCGTACTCAACACTAATTGAGACTTGCTAATATCATGGCTTAGACCTTTTAATGGAAAAATTATAAGTCTTGTATTTAGGTTTTATTTAGATTACTGTATTAAAATTTTGTTATTTAGTTAAGGTTTGTTAAAACAACTAGATCAGACGATGGATTTAATTTTAAATAATTTTTGAATTAGTAACAATGCTGGGAAAAGAGAAGGGTTTGATATAAAGTGGTTGCAGCCGATCATGAAACCCATCTGCAGTATTAGATAAACTAAGCATTACCTGAAACAAGGAGTGTTAGTATGGGAAGAAAAGTTAAGGCTTTCAGAGTTAGTATCTAATTTTTTGTCTAATTTGATTATTAATTCCATGATCATCAAGTTACAACTGGGTTCTACGCTAAAACATCATCGTTTTATCGCATTCTCCCGGCTATTACCTACTAGTATCTGTCATTCTAGTCTGGGTTTTAATGGGCTACTGTTTTTTATCAAGAACGGTTGCCATCTGACATGAAACATTGAAGACAAGAAACATTATTAATGTAGCATTTTTGCTAAGAGTTACGATTATCTTCTGCACCCTGTTGTACCTACCTTTTAGTAAGTTTTGATATTCTTCTAAAAAGCAATTTTCCATCGATATTTTTCCATACATTGACTAAAAATGTCCCTAGTAACATTTCAATGACTAGTTAATGTAGGCTTGCAAAATTATTCCATGATCGCGACCGACGGTTTAAAAATTAAAGAAGTAAAGAACTTACGTATATCGTCGGGAGGTTTCGCACTCTGCACAGTGAAGTAGGTGATGAGGGTGATACACGTGATCAGTACGAGGAGGGCCGCGGCGCACGACAGCCTCTCAGTCCTTGAGCTGTTCTTAACTATGTTCCAAAGGTACGTCCGTAGTGGTAACTCTGAAAACAGCGATGTATTTAATTAAAACTTTACAATGAATATTGCTGTTGTCACTTCTACTGGAGCGGAGATCACGTCAGAGCAAAAGTAGTGTAGGAAGTCCTCTGGCCTGGACTGTCGACATATGCAATATTGCCGGAGCGGGCTGGATGAGGGTTGCGGAGGATCGGGATGTTTGGCAAGGAGATGGGGAGTACTATGTTCAGAAAAAGACTGTTGTTGGCTGATGACGATGAGGGTGACTTTGCCATGTCTTCATGTTACTTTTTTATAAAATATCTTTGCACCAATTTTAAGGAGCGTATCAATCGAATAATAATTTAAAAACAGATCGTACAATTAGAACAGAATTAGAACAACATCACTGTGATTGTATTTTTATTCTTACAATATGTGGTAGATACGTGATAAAGAGCTTGGTCAATGTCTCGTGTTTGTACTGTAATAAATAATTATATTGATGCATTGAGAAGAAACGGCACGGAAATTTCTCTCCCATTAAATTCTTCTCCATCCTGTCCAATCTTCGTGGCTCCATAAATTCATGCAACTCTTTTAAGACATCTTATAGATTGTGAATTAACTATTGAATGAACGAAGCAAGATTCAATAAAAAAAGTCTATGACTCTAATTTTGTCATGACGACGACTTAAGCTTAAGTTAAAATTTTCTACTTTTTTTTCGCAGTGATACTCGGAAACTAGTTATGAAATGGAAATTTTAACTCTATATCTTAAAACTACAAACTAGGGTATAAAATTTATTAAAAAAAAAAACGTTTTTCGGCAATCTTCGCAAAGTTACAGCCTTTTGACAACTGACAAAAAATTGCTATTTTTTTCTGTCCCTTGTGTGATTCAAATCATTCGCATTGCTGGTTTATTTTGCTTGTAAAATAATGATATCTATAATATTTGGCTGTAAGCAATCTTGGTTACTTATATAATGAATAATTAAAAGCAAAAATTTGTAAGTTTATATTATCTTTGTTGCCCTTTCACGGCAACGCAACGGCTGGACCGACTTGACTGAAACTGAAACTATGAATTTTTTCATTAAGCTGTTTTTTTTTCAAAATTCCGCAGAATTGGGTGCCTTTACCTTCATTGCTTCGATTACTTTAAATACCTATCTAGTATTAAATTAAAACGTGCGTCGGAAGAATGAGTACATGAAATCGAATCATAATTTAATCATAATTTAATATAGATAAATTTGCAGTATCTCACGTGTCATATTTATTGCAGCTATTATTACTTATTTCAGCGTAGGTACGATTATTTCGAAAAGTTATATGTTTATGTAGTCGCCTTTATTACTTTGTTTTTAATAAATAGATATCGAAGAAACTATTGAATAACTATTCAACGTAAAGTATATTTTACTATTACGTAAGTATATAGTACTATTGAATAACTATTCAACGTAAAGTATATTTTACGTTGAATAGTTATTAAATAGTTAAATTGAAAATAGTATTTATAACAAAATACCCATATGTTAACAATAAAATTTAAACAAAAATAATATCATCATCACTATCAGACGCGAAAAACGTGCATATTTCGATGACCGTATTACAGTTAGCTTATCACAATTTTATAATAAAAAAATTGAGTTTATTACTGGATTATTAATTGTGCTATGTTTTTAATCAGTTATATGCGAGCAGTAGTCAGGACGGATGCAGGAATTTTGCTTCAATTATTATCAATAAATGCAAATCTCTTTCCATATTGTTTTCATAAAATTATTTGATGTGACGTCCCTTTGTGAAAGTTAATAATATGCACGTTTAAGGGCAAAGCTTTTGTCCTTAAATAAACGTCAGCAAAGCATGGGTAAAGATAGTAATATATTTTTAAAAATTTATAGGTTAGCTACCCATCGATGCCTTTAGTAGAGTAGGGCTGCGTGTGGTAGACATTATTGACAGTATAATATAGATAATTTTACAGACAGTATAGTATAGTCCGATTCACGAAACTTGAGTGATCTGAAGTATACGCATTTACTACGCTGCATAGAAAAATTGTATCTACTAATCTGAGTCAAGATTACTTCGACGGATATGCGCAAATTACTAATACGACTCGTGTTCAGACATCCCAAGTTGGTTGAATTTATGTATACATGCCTATATATTTTTAAAAGTAAAATATTGACGTGTTCGACCTCTTTAAGGTGACTGACCGACTTGCGCTCTCTTATTTCATAAAATCGCATTCTTTACCGAATATGACGAAAACTAAAATAAAAAATTTTATTTGAATTGATTCAAATAAAACATTGTTATTCAGTAGACTCAACGACAAAAGAGGAAAAACGACATGTTCCTGGTAACAAACGTAATTAACATCTAGATATAAAATATGAACATAATATTTACAATCAAATTATTGATGTGTTCCAGCTACACACAGACTAAACAAATATTATAGATATAAAAACTATAGGCACCTACTCAAAATGTAGTCTATGTAGGTATATTGATCATCATAATGATTTTTTTTAGTGGTGAAAGAACTTTTGAAAGCGGTGCAGTAGAGTTCAAATGTATTCATTACATACTACTATATAATAATGCTAGAAACATCACGTGATATTTCGTTTTCAAGCTCTAACTTTTTTTTGCGAACTTCTAACAGAAAAGTTATTTATAGTTTTAATTTATTTTTTAACCATTATCAATAAAGTATAGTGCATCTTTGTCGGTTTAGGCCGAGTTTAGTATGAAAACTTGGTATTCCGCTTTAGCACTTGAAAATCCAGCGGTGCTAGCCAGGGTTTGTACCGACCTTTGGCTAAGATCCACGTGTTCGCACCACTAGGGCATCTCGACTCAGTATATAAGTATTTATAAATATAAAATAAGTATTTATTGCAGATCATTTTGACGATGACTGTAGTGTTCTGACGCTTTCGTGGTACGGTGCATCGCACGTAAAATATGTAATTATGTTGTGATCCTCGAATATGATGAAAAGACACTCAATTCCGTGGTGTTTCGCAAAATGGCAACTATTTCGAAAAACCTTAGGTTAAAAAAATAGGTGCCATTATCTCATAGCTCAGGTGGTTGTCATCATTAAACGACCAATTAGTAATTCGGTAGACGTCACACAAACCTTTTCTATGAAAACAGCATGGTTTCTTAATGAACGTTTCTCGACATCGAGACGATCTGAAGGGTTTCTGTTGTGATTATTTTGCGTTCATGGAGTGATGGGATTCCTAGAAGACATTAGGAATGCCCAAAAACTAGTTTAATTAGAGTTTTTCAATAGCAACTCAGTGAAGTTTCTGGAATCCACTTTGATAAGGACCCCGCGTGATTTTCAAATTGTGCATAATTATAATATAAATGTAATTTAACTTTTCTATTACGAAATTAATAAAAACAAATAGGCAATAATTCAACAAATCAATCCTCACGTAGACATCCTATTCATATATGTATAAGTAATAAAAAGGTTTATATTTCCTCAATCGATGTTTTGTGACGTTTCTATAACAAATCATGCTAAGTAGTAAATGCACAAACATATGTATGTTTAATGTTGTCTTAGATTTTCGCGATTGTTACACATTTGAATAAAACTACTTTAAACGGATTTAAATCGCGTAT
>DVXP01004065.1:0-10696 GCA_018235645.1 Junonia grisea
GATTAAGTAATAAACTGGGTTATGTACCGAAAACCCCACTTTTGATGAATTTAACATTTTTACGTCTTCAGCAACTTTTTCGACTGTAACTATAGTTAATACCTTTGCAATTGTTTATGTATAGGTACCTAATAAGATATTATTACATTAGATGTGTACAGTAAATAATAAACAGTTTACTGTTCACCCGTCCATAATGGTACCCAATTAGTTAATCAGTTAAACACCTACATTAATTCATTTTCTTAGTAATTTTATCTAATGACTTTGACATGATTCTATCGAAGAATGCTGTATAACAAGCAGGTACATTTATACATACATATTATAGCTACATATTATATTTTATTAAAATTAGTTACATATACCTACACTTTTATTTTTAATATAATATATTAAGTAGTTAGATGTTGTCTTATTTTTGCTTTGAAAATAAATTTTTAACTCGCAACAGAGAGTTCTTGAGACTGTACTTGAGCGTTGCACCTACTACGAAATTGGTGATATAACTATAAACATCTAGGAAAATTTCCTTCGAGAATTAACTTTTTGAATTTTACTTTTGAAGACGATTTTTTCCATTACACATTAATACCCCTTACAATTATTAATTATTATTACAGTGTAAAGTAACATACTGAGCACAATAAGATCTATCACACGCATTTACTCAAGCGGGTTAAAATAACTACCTAATTGATTAATGCATTTAAACACACTTATCCTAATTAATGTAGATAGGTAGGTATGTTTCAATCATTTGCCTCGTAAAAATTGATTATTTATCGGTATTTTTAAAAGAACTATTTATTTTAAGGTTTGCTAAAGAGGAGTACGTTTGTCTGTCTATCCGCAGTACCGGCATTAGGGAGGGGCGAGGCAGAGCAGGGTGACCACTCGGGGTGCTAAATTTTTTGGGGACGAACGACCGTTTTTTTTTATTTAGCTAAATTGGCAGTTTCAAAATAGGCACCGGAAGGCGACGACCTTTTTTTAGCTAATTTGGTAGTTTCGAGATAGGAGATAGAGATAGGAAGGTGACCTTTTTTGCTAATTTTACCAAATTCGAAGATAGGGAATGGAAGGTTAAAATGGCGTCACACAGAATGTTTGCCCGGGGTGCCATTAACCCTAACGCCAGCACTGTCTGTCCGTCAATACCTTACTTGACTACGCGTGAAAAATCTATTTAAAATTAATAAGTATCTTTTAATGAGGTCTGTAATTAGTAACCGTGAATGCATAAGTAGGTACACTGTTAATGCGACATTCATATAAATCCAGCAGCATGTTTGTAGTCCATCGTCCCGCTATGTTATATAATAAAATTATAAAAGCGAAATAGATCTTTGTTACCTTATTTTTTACCTCATTTGTTAATGAATCTATATTAGACACTATTTCAGGTTTCGTCATTATGGAATTCTTAGATAAACCAAGTTCCGGCGTTAGGGTCACCGACAGTGACACTCCGAGTAAAAATTCTGTAGCGCCTTTTTCCTAATTTTAAATATAGGAAAAAGGACCTAACATTAATCAAGCAGTCCAACGATATTATGTATTTGCAATACCTCTATTCAACAAATATTAGTACCATTCAGATCCCCATTCTCCGCCGCTTTTCAAGCCGCTTACTTGACACGAGTCTGGGGCAATGTGAAATCGCGATGAGCGTCTTCAAATTGACGTCCTTAGGAAATCAACGTCAAACCTTCAAGTCTTTGCCTATTTTTGACTATCAACTCCAGCAGGCAAAGGCAAGAAAGAAAAAATCTATAAAATAAAAATTTTGCCTTATTTACGGCAAGGGATTTGAAATTTAAGTTTGAAATTGTTTATAATTAATTTGTACGTTTCAATTGTACCTTGGTAGTGTTTGATTTATTGGTACTCAGGCTTTGACCTTCATATGTTCAAGCTATGTGAATATGTGTATTTTATATGTCGTTTCATTTTACCAGTTAACGATACAGTTGAGAGAACAAGGTGTATGCCATCAACCATCGCAATTCGTATTCGTAATATACCTACATATAAACAAAATACACAGTGTTAACAATTTTAGAATATTACCTAAACAAGTGTTTGACTTATTTTTAGATGTTTTTTTTATAAACAAATTAAAAATCTAAAAACAAAATAAAAATCGCAATATCTTTTTGCAATCACTACGTTCCGATGATATTCCTAAGCTGATTATAAAGCTCTTCAATTCAAACTTATTGAGTAAAATGAAAAATCAAAATCGATAGAGGCATACCTAAATATTTTTCATAATAATTGATGTTTGTTATTTTATTTCTAAAATACCGCAGTATGTTCGAATATTTTAATAGTCGTGTCAGGTAAGGATGACATCATAGCGTGTTACGTCGTCGTAGTCTCGGAGGCCGTGGCGCTCAACCGACTCACTCCTCCGTCCTCGCAGTTCAGTTTCGAGATCGACCGCAGTAGGAGCTCACGTACTATTGATAGTGTCTATAAACACATTACAATCATGGCAAACATTCTAGGTGAGTCTAATTATAAACATACTAAGTACCTACTCATTTCCGTGATACATTTTTTCTCGATACTTTTACTGTCTCAATATTTGGTCAATTAGACATACTCACATCTCTTAGCAAATTCTTCGAAATGCCGGCTGCATTAAATACCCGGCGTTATTTTGGCCCAATGCCAAAACCGGGTGTGGTGTACGGAGTCTAAAATTCGTTAGGATCAATATCAAAACAATTTTTCATTTCGACTAAAACCGACAACTAAAGTGTTCATACATCTAGATTTAGGATTCTATTATTATCTTGGAAAAAATTTAAGCGGCTGCTCGCTAGTTTTTTGCGATCTAAAAATAAACTTAATGCTGTTATAAGACCTTAATTGTCATAGAAAATCGTTGTAATTGTGCGATGATTGGTCCTAATTGATCTAGTTAGAGACGTAGGTGTTGACACTGGACGATCTGAATCGTAGGGATATGAGATCATCCGCAATAAATTGACGTTGACTATTACAGTTCGGTCCTACGTTTACATTGTATTGTTATCATGCGTAACTGCGCTTGCGTTTAAACCATATGTATTATAATATATCAAAAAATATATAACGAGGAGTACATGAGGAGGAGGAATGGAGATAACAAAATATTGTAAACAAATCAAATATGTATACATGAATGATTTGTTTACAATACTTTGCTATCTACTTAACATGCTTATTATGCTGTTATTAGGGAATGTAACTGTACATAGGTAGTTTTATTAATCAAAATACCTACTTAACGGCTTAATTTTGCCAAAGCAATAATTGTTTGAATGTTACCGTATTAGAAAAAAAATCGGATACTAATTTTACGTGGTTTAAAAATATAAATAAAAATCATAGAATGATTGCTTACATTTTTTATAATAAACATCAATAAATGATACACATTATAATAGTCTCACAAAATTGATAAGTTGGTACTTTTCGTAAAAAAGAATCCTTATAAAATATACTTATAGATACCTAATCCATGATTTCGCAAATGTCTGTTATATACTTACATAACACTTAAAACAGATTAGCAGGCTGTATAGACGTATCTAGATATATTTGGTATAAATAAACGAGTTTTTTTTAAATACCTAAGCCATAAAAATGTAAATAGAAACAGAAAGCACCTTGTGTTTTAACGTAAATTAAAATTTAAAAAGTTCGAACCTTGGGTGTGTTATCGCATAGTAATTTATCGAAATAATTTTAATTAAGGTCTTCTTATTAGTGACGCGTAACTAATTAATCCAAGGTATTTCGATTCCTAGACCTTAGTCCATATCATCGGCGCAAAACATGACTTCTTTTTGCTTTTCCATTGTACCAAACGTTCAGTTTAGAATAGTACCTTAGTCAGAACACTTTAAAAACCCACAATGTTAACTGGTTTTTCAAACCACTACAACATAATTAGCCTAGGAGCACCGTTTGGTCAGAAAGTGTTTTTTTCGTAGGTTTTGTTTCTTCGTTTTGAAAAAAATGAGAGCAGATATTTATTATTAGTCAGGCTATCACATGATATGAACCAATTCAGTGATTTTTTAGTGTTGCGTGTTGAGTTGTGTGTTATGATAAGTATATACCTACCTATTTAATTATAAAACTTTAAATGAGTAAATTATGTGTAATCAAAGTTACTTACAATTTATTATTACTGTATGATCACGTTTTCATAGATAAAGTGTAGGTATTATACGTGCTCATCTTCATGTGTAGATATATCTATTAAATAAATATATTTTTTTAGAATCTCATAATCTGAAATTCTGTAATCATCGTAATTCAGTAAAATATTTTTTGTTTTATTTAGGTATTTATTTGATCTAATGTTTGAAAGAACAATTTATAAAAGTACCTATGTTTCAACATAACATGGTAGGTATCTAGGTATATGTACAATATTTTGTTATTTTGAATACCTATACCTACGAGCAAAAACGAGTAAATACAGTCTTGTACCTACACAATGTTGCAATAAACATAGTAATAAATTTATTTATAAAGTAGCAATAATATCCTCACAACCGATAAATAATAATCATAATAATTAATTTATCTCAAATCAAATCTATACAAATTAAAGTTAGTATACAGAATTATTGTGCAGTTATAGAATATAATAATATATAAATGTTAAAATATCTGTTTGTCTATTACATTTTCATGCCTAAGCCGCTGAAACAATTTCCCCTATCCCTATCAGATAGGGCCTCGGTGAAAGACCTGTAACCGGCATCCAGGTCAAAGGTAAAACTATAATTATATTTGAGTAAAAAAATATTCTCGTCAATTGTATTTGACCTAAACTTTCCTAACTTAGCTGCTTTGCTAATCGTACCTAATCAAGATCGACCTTCTCTAACCAATGGTAACCGAAAATCGATACAACATAATTATGCTATGTAACTATTTTAACAAAATTCTTATAAAGTTTACGATTAACATATAAAATTGATTTATCCGTATGTTTATAATACAAAATGAATGTAGTTAATACCCAAAATTCCCGTGAGAATTAGACGTACACCTATATAAATCTATTATAAATCAAGGCTTATTGATAAATTTGAAAGAAAGGAATTCTACGATATTGTATATGGTATGTGTGTACTTAAAAACTGATATTGAATAATATTGTGTATTAAAAAGAAGCATCTACCCATTCTTCAAAATCGCTTCTCTACTCTAGTTTTACATACATTAGGGACGCGTAACTGCATACGTTACTGCAATATAAAGAATAACGCTAAGTATCCTAATTTATACATATTTGATACTTTCAAAATAAAGTCGTGACATTTCTCGGTCTTCACGGTCAACCCCTACATAAAACAAGCTTCCCAGCACCATTAGACTATTGATTTGAGAGAATGACATCATCGGATACGCAGAAGGAGCGAATGTCCGAGAAATACAGACAAACGTTTCTAACGTAAAAGATTGTTTCGTTTTGTAATAGCTAAATTGCAATTTTGCTTATATTAAAAGTTTAACATTGTTGTAAAGCTAACGCCCAAGAGGTTAGGTAAACAATCTTGATCGCAAGTATGAAAATAGGTACATGTATGTACATAACTTTTTTGTACAAAGTGTTGTTATTTTGTTTAATGGTAGGTATCTGAAAGTAGATTTAGTAGGATCTATCAAGTGTCACAAAGTCTACCACCATAAACAAATCAATATACTACAACCAGCGCTTTTAAGTTGTAAGACTGTCTGTATCATTGCGGAAACGCAAAAAACAGCGTGGATTCGGACCAATATAGGTAGCTTCCAGATTGTTCTTTCTATTTTCACATTAAATATTTCACTTGCATGGATTTAATTTATAAAACTTGTGGGTGCGTTGTACTGTTCACTCACGCAAGTCTCCGCATACCAAATCACTAAGCTATATTTAGAAATGCTGTTAAGAGGACCTATTCCGTCTGGGGCGTCATTAACGATATACTTTAACCTTAATAGGGTTTGAAGGAAACACTGCAATTGTAAACAGAATATCAACTAGATTCGACAATATATATCCTTTATTTACCTACATTTAGTTTTTTTCTTTTTTCGTTTCAATCAGATTTATTCGTTTGTGGTAGTCTTTAAATTACACATACGGTCGCCATTTAATTCGTAATTGAAGTCATATTACAACATCGGTCTATAATTATTTCCAGATGTTTCGACGGATGATAACCTCCAGTACCAATTCTTTCCGATCTCCAGCGGGTCCGTCCAGTTCAAGATACGAGCTGCCAATGATGCACACATTGCATTGACCATGGGTCCGCAAGAATCGGACCCAATGTATGAGGTAAGACACTTTTCTTTTGCAAAAAACTAACTACAATTAATAATTTTGTAACTTGCACACTAGAAAAAAAAATACTTAATTTCTTTAATCCTGTGTTTCAGGTGTTTATTGGTGGTTGGGGCAATTCGAAGAGCGTAATCAGAAGGAACAGGACCAAGCCCGACAAAGTTGAAATCGAAACTCCCGGCATTTTAAACGCTGGTGAATTCCGCGGCTTCTGGGTGAGATGGGATAGCGGAATTATATCTGCTGGACGCGAAGGAGAATCTATTCCTTTTATTTCCTGGTCGGACCCAGAACCATTCCCTATCGGATTTGTTGGTGTTTGCACCGGGTGGGGTGCCACTGGCACATGGAAAATCGAAGGTTTGTTTTTTAAATGTAATCGTGGAAAACACAAAATGTACCCAACGTTCTTTAAATTTATACAAAATTAACGGTGCAGATGGAGCCGAATTCAATACTCCGGACAAGTTAGAGTATAAATTTGGACCCGTCGCAGCTGGGTCATTGGAATTAGACTACCGCGGTCCACACAACTGCCACATCTGCCTTACACCAGCGCCTGCTGAGATTGATCCAATGTACGAAGTCATTCTCGGGGGATGGGAAAACACACAATCCGTCATAAGACACTGCAGACAAAAACCAGACAAGGTAGTGGATGTTTTAAAATTGTGTCCAACTCTAGTATACCTAGTCACGTGAAAATAAGTAAATCATTGTGATACTTCATAGGTTACTGTTCCAACACCGGGTCTTATGAATGCCAACGAATTTAGAAAGTTCATCCTGGAATGGCGTTGCGGCAGATTAACAGTTCGCGATGGGAACACAGGCGCCGTGATGATGGAATGGGTTGATCCTTCACCTTTCCCCATTACTCACTTTGGTGTACGCACTGGGTATGGTGCGCGAGGCCACTGGCGTATATCACACTTCTACAGAGACGGCGCGAAACCACGTTGAGTGTCAATATTGAATAATATTGCTTTAAATGTTAATTGCTAAATTTGCATCCAATATTGTTGAACTTCAGTAATTCTGCCTGACAAATTATAATACACTGATGTATCTACTAACAAATTAAATGGTGTAGTTTATTATTATTAACGTGTTTGAGTGTTTGTAATTTGCAACCAATGTTAACTCCGGAGTACATACCTATTGGACATGGATTGTGGCAGGTTGGGTACATTTTGTGCGATGTTTAATTTTCTTACAATTATTTTTTTCTGGTATTATCGTCTCATCTGATTCTTTTATTCGTATTATTATTATTTCTTCTTTTGTTACCAACTGTTTTACTAATAATACATTATTTTTCTATTAATATGTATATAAATGTTTAATCATTTCCATGCTTATAGCTTATGCTAATTTATTAAAAAGGCGAATTATCACCGCTAAGTGTATGCTGCTGTATCCCATCAAACGTTTATGTAGTTAATTTTTTAACAGTTATTTAAAATTACTGATTTTTTTTTTCAGTTCCACCATCAGCTCCAAGTGTAGCAGCTTTATACAGCCCTCCTCCCGGCTACCCTGGTGGCGCTCCCGTGGTAGGCGGCGCGCCTGTAGTTGGCGGCGCTGGTGTGTGGGTGGACGTCACATCCGGTCAAGTGCCGCCAGGCGCTATAGTTGGAGGGCAAGACTGCTCGGGTGAACCTCTGTATGTTGCTAGAGCAAAACACCAAGGAGCCACGATTCCCGGAAAGCTGGTGTCGTCTCATGGATGCGCCTACGTACCTTGGGGTGGACAGGAACACGGAAAGAATGAGTATCAGGTAATTTTTAAAATTAAAGTTCTTTATAATTATATCTATATTTACACGGAGAAAACGTTGGTCTGAACGCTCGTCAGATGTGAAACATCAAAGTTGATGGTACATTTTATAAAAAATAAACAGATCTTGTTTATTTACTCTATGGAATTGTTTAGGTACATTAGTTCGTTCTCGAATACGAATGTGTTCCAGAAACACCTATACTAACTTTTTTTAAATTTGATTTTAAATTTTCTGCAGGTCCTTGTAGGAGGTCCCAACAACTGGGTGCCGACCAGTGGATCAAACATACCCCCCGGAGCGTTCCCAGGAGGCGAATCAGAAGACGGCGAACCTCTTTTCATCGGCAGGGTACACCACGAAGGCAGCATCACCACTGGAAAAGTTCAACAATCCCATGGAGTCTGCTACATCTCCTTCGCAGGCCAGGAACTTGGTTTCCCTGACTACGAAATCTTAATGTCTTAAGATACATACTTCAAAGAATGGCCGTAATGCCAGTCTGCCTTGAAATTGAGCTTCTTGCTAAATTATGTGGCTTAAATAATAATAAGAAATGTTTAATTATTCACACTGTGCCTGGTAAAGGTTACCAGGCATTTTTTTAAGCACTGCGTAAAATGTAGTTGTTATTGTTTATGTAACGAACATGTTATATTTTATTAAATTATTTTTAAAGCACAATTTCTTATATTATTACATTGAATTTATCCTGACTCAGTACATTAAATTTACTGCTTCCCTACCTTTTACTTCTTACACCATTCGAGGTTTCCATTTCGTACGAAACGATTTTATTTATTATATATAATACAAATAATCCGAATACCGAATAGTATAAGACTAAATATTCGTTTCAAGCCTACATCTATGTATTAAATAGATGTTTCTTGTATTGCTGAACAAATAGATTCTATTTTCATTTAATAAGCAAAATCGAAGCGTTTGTTAGTAATAACAAAATAATATCTTATTACTAATTGAATATTAATATTTACACTAGATATATCGATTATCCGGACACCGATTATTCAGATATTCGATTATCCGGACTCATATATGCACGAATTTTATTACTGGTGCTATTATATAGGTGCAACGAGATATGTTGCGATAAATAAATTACTGCTTCCGACATTTAGATACTCACATTATGACGCTATGATAAAATGTTATTAAATTTTAATTTTAAATCTTTGAATTTAATTTGAAGACTTTGAAACCGATTATCCGGATTTTCGATTATACGGAATACCAGGAGTAATACCAGGGTTTTAATTAATCCGGATAATCGAGATTCTACTGCACAACAACCGAAAACCAATTATTTTAAATTTTAGTCTGTCTGTCTGTCTGTCTGTTGTGTTATATATTTGTCTGTTTGATCGGCTGAACCGATTTTGACGGGACTTTCACTAAAAGATATTTAATGTTATAAAGAGAAACATATTGGTGGCGATTAAATTTCCCTAGCGGCGGTTTGCGGAACTAGTATAGGACAGAATTGACAGATACTTTTCGAACAAATGTGTGGGAAACAACTTGAGCTTATCATTTTATTGTTTTTAAAACAATCTGAGATATGTTTCCGTTGTTGGACATTCACAAGGTAGTTGAAAATACTACAAGATCTCTTCGTGAAGTTGAAATTAGATTAAAATCTAAAAGCGTAGTGATATTATTTTGATAACTTACAGGCGTTATTGGTTATTTTATAGTACCTGGAAAGTAATCCGATTCCATATTTGATTAGTTAGTTCTTAATGTAGTGGTTTTGATTCCATATTTAATCTATGTTTTAAAAGTACCTGACACTCTATATCTGTCTTACGCTAGTTCTGCGAGTCGCCGCTAGGGAATCTGCTCATTTTTAATAGAGAAATTTCATTTTGTACACTATTTGTAGAGGTATATTAAGGTACGATGCATGTTATGACGACCAATGTTGTAGTTTTTTTATCTTATCAGCAGGGATCCTGACTCATAAAATTAAAATTAACCTTGTGGTTTTCTATAAATAGCGAGTTAAACTCTGTAAAAATTTATTTATACCATGATTAAAATTTTTAATCAACCAGTTTATTAATATTATTTTTATATATAAAGGACAATGGTAAGTTTTATGAATTAAGTAACGTTCAAGGCAAAACGAAGAACCTAGCTCACCTACAAATACCTACAGCAATAATATTGCAAGGCAAAAATTTAGACTTGGTTA
Source organism: Junonia grisea (assembly GCA_018235645.1). Lineage (NCBI taxonomy): Eukaryota > Metazoa > Arthropoda > Insecta > Lepidoptera > Nymphalidae > Junonia > Junonia grisea. The sequence goes on from DVXP01004065.1 coordinate 10,346, forward strand.
AAGAATTATCTTAATGATAGTAGGGGAGCTAAAACTAAATTTATCACTAAACATCTCACAGATGTACGGGACATACTCCACTGCTGGACATAGGCCTCTTCTCCTATTGGGAAGGTTAGGAGTAAAAGAACAATATTTTATTTATTTAATGCAAATCCAAATTTCAGAAAACCTTTTGCGTTTAGTGTTAAAAAATGTCCTTAAGTCTTGAATCATCAAAGATTCATATTATACAATTAATAACCTTACTTATAGTAGTGGTTACAATACCTTATACACCTTATATGAAAACTATCAAACACTATCGACATTTTACGAACTTTTAATTCACATTTATCAATCTTATACTAT
>DVXP01004066.1:0-10694 GCA_018235645.1 Junonia grisea
GCCGCCATCTTGTCATATTTGACGTTGTTCAAGATGGCGACGTATTGGCACTCAGACAAGGGACAAACATGACTCAAATTTTTTAATTATTTTTCAATGTTACACATATAATCCAAAAGTAATTATATTTATACGAAATATTATTTTTCATTTATTTTTAAACAAATATCTCGGTAACTTATAATTTAATAGTACACATTTTCATTTAAAATAGTTATTGCTTTTCGTTAAATCAAGAATAAATTGAATTAATTTAGGTTCGAAAATTGGGCATAATGTGATTATGTGATTGAAATAATTGAACAAATAATTAGGCCTACATGTCGAATACAGCCGTTACCATTTAATAATTGTGTAATTATATTAGTGACATTTTATCATTAACTTTCATTTGTACCAACCACTTATAATACATGGAGAAGTTTGGGTTTTAATTTAAACTAACCTACTATCCATGGATGTCAGTTATCAGGCCAAAAAGTAGTCTATGTCATGAATTTTTATTTTTCAATTGATGTTAGACGCAATACCTAAATCTATCAGTGATAATACATCAAAAATAGTAAAGGTCCTGTAAAATATTTTCTTTGGTTTCTCAACCTAAAATAAAATACAATATACCTATTGATGTTCACTTGATAAGTTGTAGGAATTTTTATCATTAAACAAGTTTCCAACAATTACGTATTTTTATTTATTAGATATTTCTATGGAAGAATTGTTTATTATAATTTTAATTACATCCAATTACATTACCCTCTAATATCATATGTTTATATTGCTTATCTAATTTGTTATCTGATCAAATATCCTAATGAGCCTGGGATTTTCGTCTTTTAATGATTTGTTGTTTATCTAAACAGAATATACAAAATAGATAATGAAATCATATCATTGTCAACTCATGTAATTTATCTTCATAGGCTGATTTAGGAAGACAGATCTAGTGTCTTTCGAAAAAATCCTTTAATTCTCTTGATTCTATTCTCTAATGTTTAGTCGAAATATTTCATAGCTAAAATAAATTCCTAATTTGATATTTAATAACATTATTATATACGGTTTTTATCTTACATGTACATAAATTGAATAGTTTATATTGTGATGCAAATAGATTTTCAATATACCTTCTTTTACAGCCGCACAGCGACACGGCGAACGGGAGCTGCAGTAAGCTATAAAGAAGCTAGTGATGAACAAACTGATTCTTCTGACCTACTGGAAGTTGAAGGCGAAGTTGATGTAGAACCCGAACCAGAGGATCATAGTGAGACTATTGAAAGGGTTTTGGGTCACAGGCGAGGCAAGAAAGGAGGTAAGTTTTTATTTTTTAATCCACTAAAGTTAGTAAAAAAGTGTGTATATATTATATAATTTGATGGAAAATTCAGAATAAAATTACAAAAAATGCCATAATAGCATTGGTGTGCAATGTAGTGTCAAATTTTAGCTAATCTCTTCTTATCATTGTGCAGTCACGGGAAATGTGACGACAGTTTATTATATAGAAGAGCATGGAGATCCTAATGAAGGTTGCAATCCGGATGATGAAGAAACGACTGAACCACAGTACCTGATTAAATGGAAAGGGTGGTCTCATATACACAACACATGGGAGTCAGAGAAATCATTGAATGAACAAAAAGTTAAAGGGCTTAAAAAACTAGAAAATTATATAAAAAAAGAAGCAGAGCTGTCATGGTGGAGACAACAAGCTGGCCCTGAAGATATTGACTATTTTGAATGTCAATCTGAATTACAACAAGAATTGGTTAAGACCTACAATTTTGTAGAGAGGATATTTGGTAAATATAAAAAATTAACATTGGTGATATGTTGACTTCTATTAAAAAGGTTTTCTTAACTAATTTTAATTTTAGCTGAACAAACACGAGAGTTAGAAGGCGGTGGAACTGCTCATGAATATTTTTGTAAGTGGGAGTCTTTGCCATATGCTGATGCAACATGGGAAGATTCTGCCCTTATAGAAAAAAGGTGGCCTTCGCAAGTTGAAACATTTAAAAGCCGAGAAGCCGCTAAAACTACCCCATCCAGACATTGTCCCGTTTTAAAACGACGGCCAAAGTTCCACCAACTAAAAGAGCAACCAGAATATATGGGAAAAGACCAGGTAGCTATGATATAGATATATTATATATTTATGATTTTTTACTTATATGTTATAATATATTGCAGTGGTTATATCCTCAATTATTTTTTATTTGTTTATTTTTTCAGTCTTATGTATTGAGAGATTATCAAATGGATGGTTTGAATTGGTTAATACATTCCTGGTGTAAAGACAATTCTGTCATATTAGCTGATGAAATGGGATTAGGAAAAACTATACAGGTATTTAAAAATACTAACATATAAATTTATTCCATATAACTAAATACAATAAATTTTATTTTGACGATCAGTAATCGTTTTACTATTTTTCTTTGTTTTAGACAATATGTTTCTTATATTACCTATTTAAATCACAACAACTTTATGGTCCATTCCTTTGTGTGGTGCCTTTAAGTACAATGACGGCGTGGCAAAGGGAATTCACGCAGTGGGCGCCAGATATTAATGTCGTTACTTATATTGGCGATGTTACTAGCAGAAACATTGTAAGTAAAATTCAAAACATCATGAACATTAAATGAAATGATACCTTTAATTTAAATTATTTAGTTTTTATTGCCTCCTTTAAAAAAATTATTGCCTCCTATAGATTACTTTATATTAGATTGTAAATTTTATGTAATTTTCAGATCAGGCAATTTGAATGGAGCTTTGCTAGTTCAAAGAGATTGAAATTCAATGCAATTCTAACTACCTATGAGATTTTATTGAAAGACAGACAATTTCTAAGGTCTTTTAGTTGGGCTTGTCTGTTAGTGGATGAAGCGCACAGACTAAAAAATGATGATTCCTTATTGTACAAGGCATTAAAGGAATTTGATACAAATCATAGATTATTGGTTACTGGAACACCATTACAAAATTCCTTGAAGGAATTGTGGGCCCTCCTCCATTTTATAATGCCTTACAAGTGAGTAAATTTTAAACTTAGTAATTTTTTGTACTAAATCACAATACATTTAACTTAAAGTAAGTTTCACTATTCACTATTGAAAATATCAATTGTAATAATATAACTACCTAAAAACCTACACCTAAAAATATCAAATGTAAGTATGGTAGAGATTATAACCCCGCGAAAAAAAGAAATACCATGTGAAATAACTTCTAGTTTAATTTAACAACTTCATAATATTATTGTGGATAGATAAATGTAATATTTATATAGATTGTTTTATTTTAAGATTTGAATCTTGGGAAGAATTTGAAAAAGATCATGAGGATGCGGCTACAAAAGGCTATGAAAAATTGCATAAACAGTTAGAACCTTTTATACTAAGGAGGCAGAAAAAAGACGTCGAGAAATCTTTGCCTGCGAAAGTGGAACAGATATTAAGGGTAGAAATGACTTCAATACAAAAACAATACTACAAGTGGATCCTCACAAAAAATTACAGTGCTTTGCGAAAGGGTGTTAAGGGCTCTATTAATACATTTATAAATATTGTGATAGAACTGAAGAAATGTTGTAACCATGCACTCTTGACAAAGCCAGAAGATTTTGAATCAAGAGCATCTCTTGCAACTACAGATGCTGTTGAGGTAGACTTTTTTTATTTTAGTATTTTATTTTTTGCATTTGGAAATTCCACTATTTTTATTTCCTTACCCGTTCCATTAAAAATTGTGACATGTTTTAACAGCATCATACAAAAAAGGTGTTTACAAAATTATTATGTTAATAGGAAACCTTATTTTTATAACAAGTAAGTTTATTTTTTTTAGAAACTCCTGAGAGGCTCTGGCAAACTGCTATTATTAGATAAATTATTGTGCAGGCTGAAAGAGACAGGCCATAGAGTGCTTATATTTTCTCAAATGGTAAGAATGTTGGATATACTTGCTGAGTACTTACAAAGGCGACACTTTCCATTTCAACGTCTTGACGGAAGTATAAAAGGGGAAATAAGAAAGCAGGCTCTGGACCACTTTAATGCTGAGGGTTCCACAGACTTCTGTTTCTTACTATCTACGCGCGCCGGTGGACTCGGCATTAACTTGGCAACAGCTGATACCGTTATTATATTTGACTCTGATTGGAATCCACAAAATGACCTACAAGCACAAGCTCGCGCTCACCGAATAGGACAAAAGAATCAGGTAATTATAATTCTTCTGATTATACTTTTTGCTTCAATTTTTAGATTTCCAAATTAGGATGCTCAGCTAAATGTGTGTTAATGTTTATTTCATAAGTAAAATTAATTTCGTAGGTCAATATTTATCGATTGGTAACTGCCAGGTCTGTTGAAGAAGATATAGTAGAAAGAGCCAAAAGAAAAATGGTCCTCGACCATTTGGTCATTCAGAGAATGGACACGACAGGACGAACTGTCCTTAACAAAAGAGATGCCTCAGGTACAAATGCAAATAATCCTTTTAACAAGGAAGATTTAAATGCTATTCTGAAATTTGGTGCTGAAGAATTATTTAAAGATGACGACGAAAATGACGAGGAGCCTGTAGTAAGTATTAAAAAAAAATCTTTTAATTTTTCCAGAATTACAATATTGTATGGCATTTCTTAATCTTGTCAATAATTTTCAGTGTGATATTGATGAAATTTTGCAAAGAGCAGAAACTAGGGATGAAGGACCAACAATGGCAGGAGATGAACTACTTTCTGCATTTAAAGTTGCTAGTTTTGCGTTTGATGAAGAAAAAGCTGTAATGGAAGTGAAAAAAGAGGGTATTGACGAGGAAGGTAAAGATTGGGTATGTATTATAGTTTATTACTAATTGAATTCACAATTAAGTATCAGTATTTTAATTACATTATTATCTGACCATATAAATATGTTTGTAATTTATAGGATGATATTATACCAGAAAATGTGAGGAAAACTATTGCTGAACAAGAGAAGAATAAAGAAATGGAGGATTTGTATCTACCTCCTAGAAGAAAGAATATGCAACAAAATAATGCTGACGGCAGTAAGTATTTTAAATAATATATTGATGAAAAATAATGCAAGATATCTTTTAATTGGATGTTTCAGAGGCGGAACATTTAATATGAAGCTATTTACACTTGTCCGATTAAAAATGGTAGATTTGTATAGAAACGCCTGTCGGCGTTTCCATACAAATCAGGATCCGACGCACGACTAGTGGGAATGGGCTCTTCATATCCCATTTTTTCCATATTATTGGAAGGATAATAAATACTATTATTATAAAGGGGAAATATTTGTTTACGAAAATACTTAAAAACTGTTGGACCAATTATTATTGGATTAAGAAATAAGCCAGAGTCGCAGAACTCGCTACCTTCGACTTCTTCACGTGATTCAGGTGTTCTTACCACTAGGTACGCTCTATGCATTTTTAGAGTATAATGGCAATACGATATGTAACACAAATCTTATATATAGAAGAGGGTCGCAAGCGGCGCGGTCGCAGCGGCGGCGAGGGCGCGGAGGGCGCGGAGGGCGAGGCGGCGGACGGCGACGGCGACGCCGACAGCGACGGCTCGGACGACGCCAGCGCCGACGACGACCGCCCCCGCAAGCGCGGCCGCCCGCCCGCCTCGCACCGGGAGAAGATCAAGGGCTTCACCGACCAGGAGGTGAGCCAATGTTTACTTAAATGATAAACTTTGTGATCAAATTAACTTTATATCATATTAGGAAACATATTACTTTAGTATTATGTTCTTTAAAGAAAATACCTATTGTTAAAGACAATAATACAACAACTGTTCATTATACATGTCTCTATTTCCACGATTAATACAATAATGATATTCTATCTAAATCGCCATCTTCCATCCTGACATTATCAACCGTTTCTAGGCAACTACCGAATCTCGTATTCCAAAGAGTCCCGTTAACAATATGTATGCTAGATGTCAAGTAATACAGTCTGCATGCAGACTGATGTTCATAGTAAAATGACTAACATAATTGTTTGAAAATAAAATAAAAATGCTTCCTATTTCAAAGTTTTTTTTTTTATTGTGAATTTCTATAAAAAATGATAACAAAAAATCATTGGTTTTTAGATACGGAGATTCGTCAAAAGCTACAAGAAGTTCTCGGCGCCTTTGAAACATCTTGACAGCATAGCATGTGATGCAGAGCTTCAAGAGAAACCGTTGGCGGATCTCAAAAAGTTGGGAGAAATTCTTCAAGAAAGATGCAAAGCCGTATTAAATGATACAACAGAAACTACCAGTAAGTTGAATACCACAAAATTAATATAATAGCTAACCCCATGTTTGCTATATTTTCATTGATTAGTAATATTTATCCTTTAGTCTTTCTCAATAAGTGGGCTATACAAGAATGATTGATATCAAGCCTGTATCTCATAAAATTAAGGTGTTCAACCAAATAAACTATTCAACTTCATACCTAAGTATGGAAATAGCCAACGTTAGTATTTGGTATACATACAGTTCAGAAATAAGATGTTTTTTTATAAATTGCAGACGAAAATAATGATGGCCGTAAGAATGCAAGAAAAACATTTAAACTTGGCGGTGTTCCTGTTAATGCTAAAACCATGGCTGCCTGTCAGGACGAACTTGCGCCATTAGATGAATTCTTACCTCAAACTAAAGAAGAAAGATTAAAATGGCAATTGGATTTCAGGTATTATTTAATAAAAAACATTTTTTTTGTTTCTCAGGGTTATTAGTTATTATTTTTATTTTATTTATTATTTTTTATTAGGACGAGGCCTGCCAATTTCGATGTGGAGTGGGGCGTAGAGGACGATTCTAAGCTATTGGCTGGTATTTACCAGTATGGCATGGGCTCATGGGAGGCTATTAAAATGGACTCATCATTTGTTATTGGTGATAAAATTCTCACCAATGAGGATAAAAAACCTCAGGCCAAGCACTTACAATCAAGAGCGGAATATTTACTAAAGCTTATCAAAAAGTTACTTGATCAAAAGAATGGTAAACAAAAACAAAGAAAACCAAGAATGAAGAAAGGAGCTAAAGAGCCTGTAACAAAAGATACAGTTGATGAAGATATGAGTTCAGGCAATGAAAGTAAAAAAGGAAATAAAAATGCAAAAAATGATAAAGGGGAAAAGGTTTGTATAAATATTTGTAATTTCATAATTTAATATATGGTTGCTAATGATGTTATATTGATTATTAAAATTAAATAAAATAAATATATTAATTTGTTATTTAATAATTTATAGGGTAAATCAAAACTGGAAGATATTTTAACGCATGATGAGACATCAAATGATAGGAAAGAAAAGGATAAGAAGCGCACAAGGAAAGAGGGTAAAGATCGGCCCAAAAACGATAAAGTTAAGGGTCGGAAGAAACCTGCCGGGCCTATGCATTTTACTGCTAATAATGAGCCCAGAGCTTTGGAGGTTTTAGGTGATCTAGATCCATCTGTATTTGAAGAAGTATGTACAATTATATTGAATAAATGTTAACTTAGTTTGATACTTAGTAAATTAGAATGTTGCTTTAATAAAAATGTTGTTTCAGTGTAAAGAAAAAATGAGACCAGTCAAGAAAGCTCTTCGCGCACTTGACAATCCTGATCAAACACTCTCAGAAACAGAACAAGTATCTAGGACGAGAGCTTGTCTTACACAAATAGGAAATCAGATAGATATATGCCTTTCTGAGTACCCAGATCCCGAGAAGAAAGTGGAATGGAGGAGTAATCTCTGGTATTTTGTTTCGAAATTCACAAATTTTGATGCTAAACAATTATACAGGTTATATAAGTATGGACTTAAGAAAACCGTTGACCCTAAAAAGGATGGAAAACACAAGGAAAATAAGGTATTAAATTTTTGTAGAGATAAAAATACAATATTAAATGATTATGACTTTAATGGTATTTTGTGTCTGGCTTAATATTTATTGCAATGTATTGTTCTGTTTTAGTTAAATGCTAAAAATAATATAAATAGCTCAAATAATCATGTTAAACCATATAAAAAAGAAGTAAAACATGATGAAAATAATCGAAAAGAGAAGAGACCAAAGGTTGAAAAAGACAAAATAGAGAAAAATAATGAAAAGGTACCACATGCTTCTGGAGTGAAAAGAAAATTAGAAGAGGGCGAATGTGATCCGGAGCCGAATGAAAATAAAAGGCATGAAAGGTAAGAGGATGTCACTAGTTTACAAATGTTATACAAATCATCTTCCCGCGATTAACACATTCACAGCCCACCTAATTAATGCAATATAATTAAATGAAACTAGTAAATGGGTTGTGGACACTGAATGTGTTAATAATTAACGGTAGTTTCAATCATTGTAGTGCATGCATACTCCTGGCTTTTTAACTTTTCAGTTAATTCACAAACATTCTGTCATAACTTTTTATCATCGCTAACTTTTTCGTTCATCGCCATCGCTTCTTCCATACCTGCAGACATAAACACAAACACAAGGAACGCAGAGATAGGGAAGGGAGCCTGAAGCGGGACGATTTGATGTACAGAGAGCGGAGCCGGTCGGAGCGGGAGCGCGACCGAGACCGCGAGCGCGACCGCGACCGAGAGCGCGACCGCGACCGGGAGCGAGATCGGGATCGGGAGCGGGACCGCGACCGCGACCGAGAGCGCTCGCGGACGCGCAGGGACAGCGGCGGCGTGGGTCCGCCGCGCGTGCGCCCGCCCTACGCGCCGCACGCGCACGCCGACCACGCCGCGCACGCGCCGCACGCCGCGCACCCCGCGCACCCCGCCTGGACGCCGCCCGCATACCCCGGCCCGAGGCAGTACCGCGGCGACCGCAACGCACGCCCGCACGACAAGAGGAGGTAATCAGCAATTTCGTTTGGACCTTACTTAATCTTGAATTTCAGTCTTTTAAAAGTAAATCATTGAATGAATGTAATCGGCGTCATAGCAACGCGTGGCCAGGTCTGTTATTGGTTATTATTGATGTTAATTTTCGTTCCGTATTAGGTTCGGAGGGTATGCGGGCATGGGCGGTCCGTACAGCGGCTACTACGAGGGCGCGGCGATGCCGGGCGGCATGGGCTTCCCGCCCGTGCGGCCGTACCCGGAGGAGTGGCGCGGCTACGCGGCGCAGGCGGACTACCCGTACGACGAGCGCGACTACGAGCGCGAGGTCTACCGGAGAGATTACGATCGGCGGGCGCCACCGACTTAGCGAGCTCGTCGATTGAGCTCGGAATTATTTCTGTAAATATAGTGATAACGATTATGATAAATATGTAAATAGTCATAGATGTAGATCTCTTTCCGTGGACGCTGATCTAGACGTAAAGTGTAAGTGACAAATAGTGCTGTGGTTTTTATCTATGTGATAAGCGAAGAGCGACATCGATTTTGACTTGAGACATTTAATAATATTGTAACTGTGTTTTGTAAGTGAGACTGTATAGTAAATTTATTTATTTCCGAGTCTTGTCGATTATTTGTTAGTGTACAGATTTTTAGACAAATAATATTATTATTTTTACATTGTTTCAATTTGTTGCCAATTTTACCGGTTTTAAATAGTACTCTTAATTTGCTATCTTTCGATTCTTTATTAATTTAATACCGAGTTTAGGTATTTCTGTGTCAGAGATAGGTGATATGCATACAATATGATAGTCAATGTACAAAATTCCGCAATTATTATTAGGCGATTTGCATATAAATCAAATCATGTGCAGTTTAGAACATTGTGTATAGCTAAAAGTGGCACATAAACTTTGTCATTGCATTTTGGCAGTGTATAGGAAAGAGTTTCATTGTATTTCCTTTCTCATTAAACATGCATTTCTGAGTCCAAGCCGGATTCGTACAGTCCTATTTTTATACATATGTAAAGTCTTATTCTCTGTTACATATAATTGAGTGTAATAAGAGTGGAAGCGTCTTGGTATAAACCATGATAATAAACATATTATTAAAAGTTGATCCCATGTCTTTTTTTATTCTACCTGTTCATCTAATTTTAATTTGTTTAAAATTTTGAGGGTTTTTTAATTAGCAAATAAATGCCTCTAGAAGAGTTTTTTGACAGGGTAACTGGTCCTTGTGTCAGCGTACATTTTTTCCAGAAATGAGGTTGATAGACGTTCCTAAGCTAGTTTATCAAGAGTCGTCGTCGTCGTCCACTCGCAGCCAATCGCAGTCCACTAATGGACATAAGCCACCCCAAGTTTGCGCCAAACATCCCGGTCCTCCGCAACCCTTATCCAGCCCGCTCCGGCAATCTTGCGTATGTCGTCAGTCCAGTGGGCCAGAGGGCGTCCTACACTACGTTTGCCAAGACGCGGTCTCCACTACAGGACTCGTCTGCTCCAACGTCCATCGGTCCTGCGACAGACTTGGCTGGCCCAACCCAACTGAATCCTAAATTTGTCGGTAAATGAAAATGGTGTCGGCCAAGTTGTATTGTCTAGCTTAGGTAGACGTAGTCCTGTACAACTTCGAGAAGAACGCCTTCGACCCGTACTGGTCTCGGCATGACGTTTCTGTTGAACATAGCTTTTGTTTTGTCCAAGTTCATACCAAGACCCACAGGTCGGGAGGACCCATTTAGGTCGTTCAGCATTTGATTTAGCTCTTCCAGTGTCTCTGCAAAGATGACTATATCGTCG